>JBAMHZ010426754.1:0-11147 GCA_037177395.1 Alpinia galanga | reverse complement strand
GCTCAAACACAAGCTGCAGTCAACTCCAACTGAATTGCTATTCACCAGTCGACTAGCCAATCTTATTAGTCAACTGGTAAATCTTAAAACTGAGGTTTACTTCTACAAGTATGATCTCTTCACACTTGTAACTTATCTTAGCCTAGACCTAAGTCTTCAAGCCACTTCCATTAGTCTCACGCCTCTATATGCTAGTCTTCAAGTGTTTCCATAGATCTAATCATGTTAAATGCCAAGAGACCACACCTGTGAGACTTCACCACCCCTCAGCCTAGACTTTAGCTTTTTAGTCATTTCTCTCAGCCTCACGCCTCAGCGATGCCCCGATCTCATGTCCATCATCTTTTGCGTTAACCTTCAAGTGCTTATATCGACTCAGTCATACTATCGGGTGTCTACTGCCAAGAACCACGTTCTTGGACTTTCCCTTACCAAATCATAACTTGGAATTTCCTTACCAACCCATGTTGGATTTTTTTCTTGTCAAGTCGCAATTTGTACTTCCTTGTCCAAAATCTATTTTTGAACTTCTCCAATGTCTAGTCTCACTACTTGAACTTTCCATATTAAGTTAATATACTTGAACTTCTTCAGTAACCGTTGTCAAACATCAAAACTCAACTCGAACTTAAGTCATAATTTGAACCAATTGCACCAACACTTTTGATTATCTAAATTGGTTTGGAGCAACCACAAAGTCTACTCATTCATTCGAGTCCAAAGAGCAACCACGGAGGGCTCTTTGGTGGTAGCTAAAGGCAGAGCCACCCCTGGGGGAAGGCTGTTGGGCCCTAGTCCAAGGCTCAAAATTCATTTTAAAAGAAAATACATGGGAAAGAGTTCTAATTTTTTCTTAAAAATAAAAATTTTATCACTAAAGGACCTCTTTTTTTTTTTTTTTTGTTTTGCCCAGGACCTCAGCTCTGGCTAAAGGCAAGAAATGTAGTTCCTAGTTGAAGACTCATATATGACTTAGTCACTTGGTTAGAACGGTTAGAACGATATTCAAATTCTTTCTAAAAGATAAAATCATCTTAGTTTGCAATCCATAAAGTTAAAAAAATGCATGCATTGCTTGGCTAAATATTATTATTATTTTAATAATCAAAGTATCTACATCTTACGATTTATATAAATTTTTCATTGACCACTAAGTTAAATCTAAAAAGTATAATCAGATTTTGACGAATGATCTAACATCATAAATAATTCAAGTATTGATGACGAATACTTACACAGTATAAAAATTAAACTCTCGTTATATGGATATCTCCACTCCAATCGTTAGCAACTCATCAAATCCTAAAGAGTTTGTTTGTCTAGATATTAAATACTACATTGTTTAGGGTGCATATTCTAAATTCATCCAATAAATAAATTAGGAGGAATACTATTTGCCTCAAAGATTAATCAACCAAGCATTATTAAAAAAGAATAATTCCTTATCTAATCAGTTATCATATATGTAGCTGTCTAATCAACGCATTTAATTTGATTAATGTCTAAGTCCACTGGGACCGGTAACCCAAAACTCATCCGGTCTAATTTCTAGTTTGTTTTTTTTTCTGGTTAAAATATCTTTTTCACTGGCATTAAGTATTTAAAGTTTTCACTAATTTTAGAGAGGATCTTAATTTTTTTAAGCGAAGTCTCTGTTCTATTAGAATAAATTTAAAAATACTAAGGGTATATATGATTCAGGATGATTGTTAATAACCTTAGTTATTCATCCAAAATTCTTAACAAAAACTTCGTTTAATTCAGGATTTGAACGATTACCAAATAATAAAGGATATATGATGTTCATGTCAACAAAAAGGTTATATATGGGGAATCAGAAAACCTTTGAGAAGATTAGTTTTTGTTGATTTCTCGGGTTATGTAATTTTTTTTTCAAAATTATCCTTTGATTTTACCATTCGAAATAAAAATACTCTTATCTAGTCAGCCGCCGAACACCATCAACCACCAGACGTCGCTCACCGCCGCTTGTCGGTCACCACCGGTCGCCCACCATCGGTTGTCGCCGATTACCAATTGTCGGTCGCTGGCCACCGCCGATCACCGATAACAATAATAATGTTTCAGAATAAATAAAATCTTACAATTAAATCAGGGGTAATATAGTAAAATATTACACTGTATTATACTTTAAAACCTCCAAATAAATAAATTTTTATTGAATTACTTATGATTGAACCAAACAATCTAAGTTATATTTTATTCCCTATAACTTTTATTATGCAATTAATTAGTAATTATATGACCAAAATTATACGTGACTATCTATCTCAAACAAAATGCACCCTTAACAGTCTAACAGCTCAACTCAATATTTACAGTTACATAGTCTCTAATGTCAAAATTATACTTTATTTATAAAAATTTATTATTAAATATATAAAATTAAATTGTGAAGTGTGATTAAAACACTTTTATTAAAATGCAAGGAGGGATCAGGGAGGAATAATGGCAGGCACGAAGGCATTTATTAAAATAGAATAAAAAAAAGAAAGTGTGTGGCTGCGGAATGAACGGCCAGCGCTTTCAAACGGCATGCAGATGCGGCTGCTGCGCGCACCACCAAGCGTTACCGACACTCCCAAGGAGGGGCGCGCGCGCTCACTCCCCACTCCCCCTGCCCCTTCCACTCCTTTTATGGCCATCATTAAGTCTCGCTCCTTATGCGGACGCCCCTAATAAATCCACCTCTGCTGCACTGCAAAGCAATCCAGATCTTTTCGCTTCCCTCTCCCTCCGACTGTTTCCGCTTCCCCCGTTCGGAGTCTGGATCGGAATGCTGTGTCGGCGATTTGGGTGACAGCGGGCTTCGACTCCGGGAAGGTGACATCGTCTCCTCTCCTCCCTTCTTGATTTTGTGGGGTTATTTATTGTTGATTTTGTGGCTGCTCGTGTGGCCGTGGATTAATTAGGGAGGGGCGATGGGGTTCTTCACCACGGTGTTGGGGTTGTTCGGGTTCGGATGCGGGATCTCCCTTGGGTTGGTCGTCGGCTACTACCTGTTCATCTACTTCCAGCCCGTCGATGTCAAGGTGCGGTGACTTTGGTTCCGCTTTTTCTCTGCGCGTCTTCGAGGTTTTGTCCCCTAGATCGAATATGGAATTTGGCTTCTGTGTCGAGTTCTGTAGGCTGTGTGTCATTGTTGAAATATCTAATGAAATTTTTGTAGAATGAGGAATGTTTCGAGGATAGAATAAAATTAATACTAGTGAGTGTTTGAGAAAAGATTGTTGGTCAATTTATGGTAATCGTAGTGTACCAACTTTAGTAGGCCATGGGATATTTTCATATGTTCTGCCCTTAAATTATAGATTTTTAATTTTTCAATAATAAATAAATAGCTTAAAATAGCAGTGACTTACGCATGAGAGAGTATAATAGGTGTGGATAGAAAGTCGGTTTATACTCCTAGAAGAGGGGAAAACTCAATGGAATATGAGCTTTGATGCATTTTGTCATACTCATTATTGGCATTCACATTCTCAGGATCCTGAAATTCGGCCACTTGTTGAATATGATTTGACAGCATTGGAGAACATGTTTCCAGAAATTCCTTTATGGGTGAAAAATCCAGACTTTGATCGAGTAAGAAGATTCTCTCTCTGCCACTAGTTAATCATGTTCTGTGTTCTTTTGGCAATTTCTTTGACATTCACTTTCAAAACTGAACTTAATATCATTTTCCTTTTAGATTGACTGGCTAAACAAGTTTCTAGAGTATATGTGGCCTTATCTTGACAAGGTGAGTGCCTTTAAATTTCACAAAAATAATCTATGTATTTTTTGTACGCGATGGAATTTCTGTATTCAGTAATTATGTTACTAGTGCTTTTGCAGGCAATCTGCAAAACTGCAAGGGAGATAGCAAAACCAATTATTGCTGAGAATACTGCTAAGTACAAAATTGACTCAGTTGATTTTGAAACCCTCACGCTGGGTTGTTTGCCACCTACCCTTCAAGGTTAGAGTTTTTCTCACTGTTATCTTATAGACTTGCTTTTTTCTTATATTAAATTATTAGGTAATCCCTTTTATGATAGCAGCAGCAGTAGTGCATCATCTCACATTTGATCTCTAGGAAATTATGAAATGGACTTTGTTAGTACATTTGAAGCTAAGAATGTATTATGTATACTTTATAAATGTCCACGTCATATCATGTGAAGTTTATCGTGGATTTATCTGACTGATGGAACTTGAGTGTGCATTAGCTGCTTTTGTTCATTGGAACTGTTGCTTTTGTGAAACTTCAGTAATGGTTTTGTGCTGCAATTTTATTATCATTTATCTTAAAGTTTTGTTTTTATGTTTTTTGGTATTATCCTACTTCCCATTGCATGAAAATTGATATTTGGTTGCCTTAGCATCTATATTGACATTGTATTTCAGGAATGAAAGTTTACACTACTGATGAAAAGGAACTGATCATGGAACCATTCTTGAAATGGGCTGGAAACCCTAATGTGACTGTTGTGATTAAGGCATTTGGATTAAAAGCAACAGCACAGGTCTGGATATTTAGGTTCAACCAAATGAAATATCTTTTTTTTGCTAATCATACATAATTCCTAGTTGATGTCCAGACTTGATGTTTTCTCCACTTTTTATTTTAGGTATTAGACTTGCAAGTCTTTACGATTCCACGGATTACATTAAAGCCGCTGGTCCCCAACTTCCCTTGTTTCGCAAAGATTCTTGTATCACTCATGGAGAAGGTAAGTATGAGGAAAATATTTTTTTTTTGTCTTACCATTTCTCTACATCCTTCAAGTTTTAATCTCTTGTAGTCTCATGCAGCCACATGTTGATTTTGGATTAAAGCTTCTAGGAGCTGATGTTATGTCAATACCTGGTCTTTACAGATTTGTTCAGGTTATTTGTTGTTGTTCTTATTATTGTTTTCCTTTTTGTTATCTTTGTTATCTTGTAGTCTCTTGTAGTACATTTACAGAGTCACAATTCATTGTTATCTTTTTGTTTATAATCACAATCTTGGAAATTGTATATTATGTTTGAATCACTTTTCTTTTCTCATAGAATAATATGAATCTGCTTGAAAACTTTCTTTCACCTCACTGTTCTTACGGCATTTTGATATGACACTTATAATTGAAATTTGGGAAAATTTCCAAATGCATGATGCTCATACCTAGCTCAATTCAACATATTGATTTAATCTTACGAGTAGAAGGAAATAAGCCATGTTTCATGTTCACACATCCAAAATATATAAATATTGTATGCAGCAGTTCATGGAGATTACCATATAAGTTATATGATTTTAGTTTTGGACCTTACTGACAGTCAACATGCTTTAGCATGCTTCAAAGTGTGTCACGGTCTACTCACATGAGCTTTAATCTATAATTCTTTTCCACTTATCTTGCATACTTTCAAAATATAAACGTATAACAAATAAAAATTCAAATAAATTAAAGTTTAGAACACATCTTATAAAAATATAAGCATCCCAACCAATAATTATACTTTACTAATATCAAGAATGTCATGCATGCATCAGATAGGAGCATTACTTCTTTTAGCATTCTGAGATCAACCCTGTGATTGTTGACTTTAATTAGATAATTATTCCACAATATCTAGTATTAGAATCGATTTCTTTGTTTATAAATATATCTTGGATAACCACTAGGAGATAGGCTTAGATTGGACAACTAGAACTGGAAGAGACATAAGCATGGGATCTGGATAGTTTCTCTAACTCTTATGTGACCTCTTTGATATTATTGGTGCTCTGATTGGTCCTTCCCCTCTGCTCTCTTCTTACAGGGTTTCATCTTCTCCCTGTGATTAGGAGACAGAATTGAGGAATGAGTTATGGAAAGAGAATCTTCTTATTTCAGTCATTTTTTGGATAGCACTAACCAAGACATGTCCTATTTCAGTTGATACCATATGAAATTGTGTTGGAATGGGTGACACAATGACATCTGCTCTTGACAACATAATATCCATATTAGTTGGTGGCTCAAACAATATGTCTCAGTCATGTCAACTAATATTGATTGGTACTTGTAATCAAGGTTAACAATGTATGAAATAATTCTTCTATAAAACTTCTGTCCATGTGCTTTTGTTCAAATCTGTTCAGATTTGTTATTAATATGTGGCCTTCTTTGTCCCTTTCCTGACATACTTTTTTCGTTATTGATCTACAGGAGACCATAAAGAAACAAGTTGCAAACATGTACCTATGGCCTAAAACACTAGAAGTTCCAATTATGGACCCTACAAAGTAGGAAGCAAGATTCTGCTTATTAGTTATAATCATTGTCAGCCTCATTTAACTGCCAACACTGAGTGTCGTTTCATGTCAATCTTGCAGAGCTCTGAAGAAGCCTGTTGGCATTTTGGAAGTGACTGTTGTCCAGGCAATGAAATTGAAGAAAAAAGATCTTTTGGGTAAGTCAGATCCATATGTAAAGTTAACTCTTACAGATGATAATCTGCCAGCAAAGAAGTCCAGTGTGAAACGTAGCAATCTTAATCCTGAGTGGAATGAGGAATTCAAGTTTGTTATTAAGGATCCAGAGTCTCAAGTTCTAGAACTTAGTGTCTATGATTGGGAACAGGTATACCTTCATCTCTTTGGTCAAATATCTACTTTTTTGCTTATATGTGATGTTGTTAATGTTTATTTCTCCTCCAGGTTGGGAAACATGAGAAGATGGGTTTGAATGTCATCCCACTAAAAGATCTTACTCCTGATGAGGCAAAAACACTAACTCTCGACTTGCTCAAAAACTTGGATGCTAATGATCCTCAAAATGACAAGTCACGTGGACAGCTTGTTGTAGAAGTCATTTATAAGCCATTCAAGGAAGGGGATGTTTCAAATGATATAACTGATGAAGAAGGAGAAGTAGAGAAGGCACCTGAAGGCACTCCAGCAGGTGGTGGTTTACTTGTGGCTATCATCCATGAAGCTCAAGATCTTGAAGGGAAGCATCACACAAATCCTTATGTTCGGATCCTATTCAGAGGAGAGGAGAAGAAAACTAAGGTACCATGAGTGAAGAATGTTTTGTAATGGTTGTTCATATTGAATGTTGCACTCAATTCCATTTAGAAAACTAAGGTACTGCAAGTGAAGAAAGTTTTGTAATGCTTGATTATATTGAATGTTGCATTCTTAATTCCATTTAACTCTATTTTTCGTTTAATGCACAGTACATCAAGAAAAATCGAGATCCACGGTGGGATGAGGAATTTCAGTTTGTTTGTGAGGAACCACCAACAAATGATAAAATGCATGTCGAGGTTCTTAGTCGACCACCAAGTATTGGAATCCACTCTAAGGTACCACCATATTCATTTTGCATTTTGAATAATGCTATAATATCTCCACTAATTTTCTCTCACTTTATCCTTTATTGGGCTAAACGCCTAATACATTCATCTACTTTATCCTTAATTTTTTTTTTTATGTTTTGTGATTATTGTCTTATGGGATTTTTATTTCAATAAAAAAAAAACACGTTGCACTAGGGATCTACTGTATGGTACTCCTAGGGAAAGCGATTCAAATTTGTGTGGAAGGAGAGACCCATGTTAGTATTGGCATGTATATACTTGTTTACTTTGCCCAAGTTGAAGTAATGGAACCAATAGCCATAGTGGGGATTGATTATGTTGGCTAGATGCTTCCCCTCGGAAGTAGGAAAAAACCTAGATTACCTCGTTTCTTCTTTGTGCATTGTTCTCTACACCATCCTCACTTCTGAGGCACCCTCAAGGCAATCTTCAGCATCAAAGGTCAATATGTTGTTACATCAATCCTCATTTGCTGTCGACCTTAGCACTTTTGATGTTGTCAATCTTCATTTTCATGCTCCATCAGCATATGCATGACCTCGGACAATGCTAATTCACTTGTCATGTCATATCATGTCCTTTTTATTAAGAGACTAACTTTTCAGCTAACAAAAATAATGTTTCGTTCCTGTTCATGAGGAACAGGGGTTGAATGTCAAGTTGAGACCCCAGTTATATCATAGGTATATACTTTAACAGAGTCCTAGGATTCTTCCCTTAGGATCAAGTGATAGTGTTGGATTCCCCTTGATGGTTGCCAATTATATGGGGAGTGTCGTAATCATCAACCTCGCTAGAGTTGTGAAATACAATTTTGAAGGTAACCATCGACATAACTTAGTAAAATACACTTTTGAAGCTAAACCTCAGGAAGGCTACTTCTGTCGCTGTAATCTGCAACTTGAATCTCAAAGGTGCAAATAGTAGACTCACAATCTACAACTGCCCAGTAGTTGAAGGCAGCCACAATGACCCATCCAGTGTTTCTGGAAGGTGTCTACGGAATGTATCGAGCACTCAAGGTTTTTGTCTTCTCAAATATTTTGCCTGCCATGACATAAGTCTCACTAGATGCACTAATTGTTTTGCTGGAATTTGTCATCATTCATGCATTATTGTGTGAAACCTGTATATCAGCAAGTGTCGAAATGAAGTTAAGACAGGCAGGATATTGCATGCTTCCTTTCTCTGGGCAAACCTACATGGGCAAAGCCTGCAGGAAGATGGAGGAGATCCCTCTCATAAACTCTTGCCGTAGCTACATTCGTACTAAAGAAGAGAAAGTTCAACGGAGCTTATAAAAAGTAGTTGCATACGATCCGTGCCGGGTGATACGGGCGGAATTTATCGTTCCGTTCGGCACCGGTATAGGTGGTACCAGTGGACGCGGAGGTCGCAACAGTGTTGCATAGCCTTCGTATTGGCCGCGGCTGCATCGAGCATCCTCCAAGGGGGCCGTGACAGCTTCTCACGACCTCCGCAGGGGTCTCGGCGGTGTTCCGCTGCCTCCATGGGGCCGTGGCGGCGTCCTGCAGGGGCGTCCCATGGCCTCTGCGGGGGCACGCAACGACATTGGCCTCCGCCGGATCCTCACAACTACTGGAGTTAGATTTAATAATAAATAAATCAGTTAAAATTTAAAATTTAATATCAACTCCTCAAACTATAGTTTAAACTATAGATAGATCAATTAAAATTTAATAAAATTATCTTATTCATTTAAAAATATTTCATAAATTAATTTAAAATTTATTTTATTAATGTATATATTATGAATACTAATTTTATTATTATTAAATTTTATTTTATTTTTTAATCCTATTTAAATTAATTTTACTATTATAATTAAATTTTTTTAAAAAAAATCCATAATTATTTTGTTTATTTTTAATATTTAAGTTAAAAAAATTTATTTTTAATTTATATATTTTATATTTAAAAATTATTAAAATTTATCGATACGGCACGATAGCATATTGAAACCGTATTGTTCCGATAGCAGATTGAAACCTCGATATAGATCGAAATTTTAAACCTTAGTTAGGTGCTTTATATGCTTTTTCAGGATTAGTCATTTCAGTATTATTTTATCCAGATAGTATGATATACATTGTTAGAAATGAAATCTATCAAGACAATTGCATTTACAATACAAATTCATATTATAGTAGTGAGAGAGAAATAGTTCTTGTCATGCTTCAAGATATATTTGTTTTCTAGCTATGCTTATATTTAGTTCCTTGTCAGGAAACTTTGGGATATGTCGTCATCAGCCTGGCGGATGTCGTCAGCAACAAGCGAATCAATGAGAAATATCATCTTATCGACTCTAAAAACGGTTGCTTGCAAGTTGAACTGCAGTGGAGAACATCGTAATACAGATTCCATGTCATCGGATGCTCTATAATTGGGGAATCAATTTTTGTAAATAAAACTGAATCAGTCTGTCACGTGTCTTCAGAATTCGGTTTTTTTTTTTTAATGTTTCTAATGCCCCGTTCCATAGGTTCACAGAATTTGTGTTTGAAATTGTCTTGAATTCTTTGGTGAGTGGTGTAAGCACATGCTATTTTGATGCTAGAAAAGTTTGCTTCATGTGGATAATACCGTCATTTTGTTCTATTTACTTCTATATTATTATCCATCTTGAATTTTTTTCTCTCTTAAGATCCACTTGTGCCCAACAGGTTTAAAGTGTACCCCTTGTTTACATGCACGTCTCAGGCTCTATGGATCCAAATCATTTCTCAAAATCCATGTCTGGTATTGCTTCTTTGTAACTCCTAGATTTGTCTCCTCCAAGAGAAGAATATCACCACATTCAAAGACTTGAGATCCATCTCTTTGTAATTTCCCATAAACCTTGTCAAGCCCATGAGATACTTGTGTCTTACGCATTGTCACAATAGATACAATAATAACAATCAAATTTTTATTTTACTAAATTGGATTT
Organism: Alpinia galanga; assembly: GCA_037177395.1. Classification (NCBI taxonomy): domain Eukaryota; kingdom Viridiplantae; phylum Streptophyta; class Magnoliopsida; order Zingiberales; family Zingiberaceae; genus Alpinia; species Alpinia galanga. Next base: position 838 of record JBAMHZ010426754.1, on the reverse strand, counting down.
ATTTTTTATTATATTTAAATATTTTTTATATTATTTTGTCATTATTAATCAATTTTTTTAATTAATATGAAATAAACATTGGTCTAGTTTAGATTTGAGTGTGATATTAGCCACAAGTTTAACATACATGAAACAATCTTAAACATAAGAAAGACTCCAAGAGCTATGCCAAACAAGTATAAGGCTTTTGCTCGATAATATTTTCTTGTTCTCAAAGTCTTTTTTATTGGTCTTGTATAAGTGCAAGAAAAAATGAAATTTATATTTGTTATTCATCCTCCACTCTAGTTTGTCAATCATCATCGATCCACATGTCAATCCGTTAATTCATCTAATAAAAGAATAATACAAGGAAAATGCCACAATTGCTACGCCATCTTTAAGTAAAATATCAACATTAATGATTTATTAGTAAAAAAAAGATTTTGAAAAATATTTTTTGGTATTTTGTTGATTTTGAAATGTTGAGAGGCACTTTGAAGTGATTAGAAAATTATAAGGGGTAAAACAAAAATTTTCAGCAAATCTAAATGGAGTACTTTAAAAAAGGTAAAACATTAAGGGAGCATAATGTGAATCTTCCTTCTTTATTTACAGATCGGCGACACGGCGAGGCAGAGAACATCCGCGAGATGTCGGACGCGTACAAGAAGGTGAAGGCCGGGCGCCTCGTCTTCAAGGGCGGAGACGTTGCTGGTGCCGAGAAGAAGAAGCGAAAGAAGAAGAATAGGGCAGAGGGTGACGCTGAGGAGGACCCTTCCGCAGCTATCTCCGCAGATGGGGGTGAGGCTGTGGAAGTATCGCCGTCGGATGGTGGAGAAGTCTACACGATCGACGC
>JBAMHZ010426725.1:0-23085 GCA_037177395.1 Alpinia galanga | reverse complement strand
CATGAGGTGGCACCAACTAATATGGGCTTTTCACCATGGACTTTGGCCTTTCATGATGGGCTTTGAGTTTTTTGCACAAGCATCATGAGCTTTGATCATGCACATGCATGTGGAGTGAGCAAGCAAGGAATACTGTGGTAAATACTAGTTGATTTATATGGCCATTTTATGTCTCGACTGGTCCGATATATGCAGTAGCATTCGCACTAGAAGCATTTGGATTCGTGCAATTTAGACCCTGAATTCGTACTCCCTTCTACACTATTTACCAACTATCATGTCACTTATTGTGGGACTAATTCTACCCATTATGCGTTTCCATTCACATTGTCTAACAGCTACAACGTCTGTAAGCCTTTATTAGACAATATCAGCATAAGCTGTCCATCTTGCTTCCTCCATTAAGCTGTATGGATGGCAACAATGCAATACAAACTCCATCTTCCATCGATTAGGCAACCTTTTTTAAGCATCAGCAGTTAACAAAAGATTTTACGTTGATAAAAGGGATAATGATTCTCCAGATTAGATGAGAATAACGCAAAGGTTCATCCAATTGATAGTTAAGCAAGAAGGGAAAATATTCCTAAAATAATAAGGGGAAGCATTAGCGGATAGCGATTTCAAGGGGGGGAAAAGAACACGAAAACGGCCCGAAGGATGAGAAGGCACAGTTATACCTGGAATGCGGGGGATTCTCCACGGTTGATACGGCTAAAGACGCATCCTGTTTCTCCAGTCTGTTGAGATACGGCGTCGCCTCCACCTACGCTGCAGCTGGAATCGGCGACACACGGAGGTTCGTCGGGCGTCGAGGGACCCCAGAGGAGTAGGTCCGGTCGGACGGAGATGGGATTAGAGGAAGGAGACGCGGCGACGTGCCATCTAGGCGAGATCGGCGGTAGATAGACGGCTCCGGCGGAATGCCGTCGCCATCAAATCGAGGGCTTTTCTCTCTTCGCGGGCAGCAACCGGACTGGAAGTTAACGTGCCACTGCTCCACGAGTCCACGTGGTGGATACGCAAGTCTCCGAGTGGATGTTTAACATTATTTAATTATTTAGTTAATTTTAATAACTAATAAATACTTAATCAGTTGTATTAATCTAGTATATACGTTTAAGTAATTATATTAGTAAAGTAATTTGCTATTAATTATTAAACTGTATTTTAATTACATTGTTATAAATAATAAATTATATTTTTGTAATTAGTGTTGGATATATATATCAGGCCTAATTTTTTTTAAAAAAAATTATAGTTTAATATAATTATATTTTCAATTTACTAATTTTTTTTTTGAATTTAGCACTTTAATCAAAATATGATTTTCCTTTTTTAAACTAGCATTAGATTATCTCATTCTTCATTCTTTAGTTCGACTAATTTTAAAGGTGACCGATTTAGTTCTATAGATTTCTTTTGGAAAGCAAAATCGGTCCACGATGTTTAGAGACCCTGAGCGAAATAATAAAAATTAGGCCATTTTATATGTAACATTTTAAAAGGTAATTTTTGGACCCTGGGCGAAGGCTCAATAGCTCTGCCACGAGTTAGCATCGTCGAAGAGCTTATAATTTTCCTAAACAAAATCTCTATTGACTATCAAAGTAAATCCGGAAGTATTCGTAGCTCAGTAATCTAATTCAACTTTTACAATTGCACTGTCTCTATAAAATTATCCAATGTCAAACTCAAAGTCAAATTCCTATGATTAAAGTTGTCCATATAATTTTTTTAAAAATTATTAAATATATCCTAATAGAGGATCAAACCCTACCCTTCATAGTCAATTATAAGCCATCTTTCATGAAGCTTCTAGATTTCCTTAACCCTCTATGCTCAACTATTAAACCCTCTTCACCCTTAAAGCACAAAGAATGTTTTTAAAATGAAAATGAGAAGAAAATAAATTGATCTCAAAACGTGTGCCGCAATAATAAGACACTCGGAAAAACAATTTGAATTCTAAAGACAATAAATATCCTAAAGATCAATTTTAAAATATGCATAAATTATACTTCAAATTTACTTAGTAAATAGATTTAAAAAAATCATCTATTTTCAAAATTAATTGGATGAAATTTAATCACTTAAATTATCAAGAAAAAAAAATTGAATGGTATGAAATGGATATAAAATGTACAGAAAAGATTAATTAACTAACAAATTACGATATTCAACTCAGCAAACCAGTCAACGGAGAACATAAACAAACTATTGAATAAAACTTGATTACCATTTCCATGTAATCTCTCATTCAAGATATATAAAGATATGTTCGGATCTTTGATCTTATTCTTGAAGTAGACGATCTGCAAATGATCTAACAATGCAAATGGTTCAAATTCCTCTAAAAATTCAAACTCGAAAAACTTCAAAGAGTGATCTTCGAAAGAGAACGAATCTTTATAGTATGAAAAATCATTCTACTGCTCTATCATCACACTATACTCTGGAGGAGCAGATTAGTTGTTAATCTGGGTGGAGCTTTATGGGCACTATGTAAAAAAATATAATAAATATATTGCTGAAAATTCTATTAAAAAAATCACTGACTGATGAGATGCTTGCTTATGCAATAATCCATAACTAATGACATATCTTCTAATAATACAAGATTACAAATGTAAATGAATAAAGGAGAAAACTAGAGTGCTGTTCATGGATGATATAGTATTCATATGAAAGAATGTACATCGCATAATTGAACCGATACAATACAAATAAAAAAACAAAAAAAGAAGAGAACTTGGGTCAGTATCATATCAGCACCATCCATATGTACATGTGTGTGCTCTTAGATTTGGGATGTAAATCCACATGAAGAAGAATTCGACATAAGGTGGATGATACAAGTCACATGCCTGCTTAAAGGTGTATGCACAACAAAAAAATTGTAATCAACTTCTGAATTCACATCCAATAAATTGAGTTTGGATGTGTCCGGTTCGTCTAAATAATCGCATGGATTTTGCCTTTACGCTTTTGTTCTTTTAATATTCTCTGCATGGCATAATGACACCTGCGTAGCAATAAACAAAAACAATGGATCAGATATGAGAGTTAAAATTCTACTTTGAAAATAAGCGCAGCTAATCAGTCTAAATGTATGTTAAGGGCACCAATTTAAACTAGGGCATTGACAACTTGTAATGTTATTAGGTTAGAGAATAGGATGTAATGGGTTTGCTTTTTTGTAATGCGAATAGTAAACGATGAATATGGGATGAGATTCCCTCAATTATTGATGAAATTGTGGCCGCCCTCTAAGTGGTCGCAATTGTTGATCAGGCATGGTATGCATGTCAGCATCCTCTTCCATTCAGTTAAGACAGGATCTAGGCTCTACCCCCGTCAGCCTTGAGCCCTTTGGAGAGAATGTGGCAATCCGGTAACAGTTTCTCAATCCGACAATCATATCAAATCTTCACGGTTAAACATCGCCTATCCAATGTCAGAATGGACTAGTCTATCCCATCATCTCCAGATATGAGAGTTTCTCAATTCCTTTCCAAATTCAACTAATATAGCATCATATTAACTGAAATGAACAATATATTGTTGCTTCAATTTTCGTTCACAGTGTAATATCAGCCCCAATTTTGATGCGGCGAACCAAAGTTCTGGTTTGGTTCTTAACTGAGCCAAACTGGACAATGGAAGATATCGCTAACAAAATCATAAACTATGTTGCATTGCTTTCGCCTTTAGTAAATCAAGCTTACTCAAGATCAAGGCAAAACTGTTCCAATGACAGTGACTAGAAAATGTACAAATAAAGATTATCCAAAAATTAGAAGGATCTGAGTTTAGGTTGTTACCTCCATGGTAGATGATCAATGAACATACGTGAGGTAACTCTGATGTCTCTGAAACTTTCCCTATTTGCCACAAAAGCTTTAAAGGTGTGGTCTCTCTCATGGACTGTCCAACTTCTCCAGAAAGGCAAGCCTCTTTTTGGTTCATATGTTATATGAACAACACAGCCCGGAAGATACATTTCCGGTGGTGCTGCTGATGCTTGAACAGATGATGCTCTGTCTTCAAAACATTGGGCCATCTGATCCTTGACAATTTCATAAGAGTTTAATCTCACATCATCCTGATCTACCAAAATCACCAACTCTGAAGCATCATCATCTGAGGCTGTCTCATCCAGACGCAGCTCTTGATTCATTGGTTCAACTGCTATATAAAATAACAAAGATTTCTGTCAGGTAAATCCCATAATTCAGAAGTAACTAACAGTTTGCAAGGCATAATCATCGTTAACCAGCAGTTGTTACAGTACATAAATATCCACCTGTAGTCAACGTTTTTGACTGCCACCTCTTAGAAACGTGATTCCTTTCAAATGTAGCCGTAGAGTTTTGTCTTAATGGTGAGGTGCAAAGGTCATAAGACTGTTCATTTACATCATACTTGTTAGCATGCAGGATTCGGCGTGCAAGTTTTTGTATCATCGCTGATTCAGCCAAAGAATCATCTGATAGAGCACTAATTGCAGATGCACGAAGCCTAAGTATCGAATTAACTGAAAGCCGTGCAGAGAATTCATCATTGTATACAGTACTACAAGGAATTTATTTAGATTAGTTAAAGGTCAAGTGTGCGAAAATACAGCACAGTAAAAAATGCGAACTGAGCTTACGTAGTAACAAATTTGGAGCATGCTTCAGCCATTTCAAAATCCAAACAAGGAAGACTTCCATAAGCATAAACATGTACTTTTGGGTGTCTTCCATATAACTGTTAGGAGGAAAAATAATAATAAGTGCATCAAGCAAGAAAAAGATTAAAATGAACATTAAAATGCCAAAAGAACCTATCACATTGAGATGAACATTTAGGTTATAAAAAACAAACTAAATACAAAAACAAGTATATGGTAACTAATACTCCAAATTTCAGTGACGTAAATCACCAGTATATGAGCAGACCTAAAAAAAAAATCAATAGTGCAAGCATATTACAGCTATCGTCATGCTAATCAAACTGCTGTGTAGTTGTAGCAACAGAACGAAACAAGTTACCAATTCCTTTTTTTCAAATTATCTTGAACAAGGATTCAAATTGCACACTACAATTCACTTTTCTTATAGCTATCATTCAATGATTGCAATCAGACTGACAATAAAATTGTTGTTCGAGAGATTAAAAAAATAAAATTAAACATAATTTGAGAATGTAAACAAATCAGATTTATAAGTTGTTTACTTAGTCATCTAATTAGTTGGTGTACAAAATGAATTAAGATTGCATCCCATATTTTGATAATCTAAAAAAGGTGAAATCAAAACTTCTTTACTCATAGAAAGAACAGAAAGCACAGATTCAGTTCATTAGTCACAGCTAGATCTAGTAATAAAATCACAAATGTACGCCTGATGTTTAAAATCACAGCTGAATGCATTTCTATGATTAGTGGATTCCATTTCTATATTTATATTCTATATGTGACCATCTCCAGACTTCTATTCTTTAAATGTGATCCTCTCTATCAGATTTTCAATGCTACATACCAAACCCTATTATTATGTACTATGAGCAAAGTGTATTAAACACCAAACATACCCACACTATCATGCTGAAAATAAAACTGTATTTAAAAAATAAACTTGCACCTTTTCTTTTGGGGCTTTCATTTATAGCAGATTGTAATAGAATTTTTTACATAGAACAGTATGAGGAGACGATTTAAAGGTGATTGAATCTCCTCAAGCAACATTCTAGAAGCAATAAAGGGTGGAATTTTAAGACTCAATTGTCCAATGTTTGAGCTTAATTGTTTATAACTCGTAGAAAATTCTATACAGGCCATCCAAGTTTAAAGTCTTCAGCTTATAAGATAGATCAGCTAAACAGTTTAGAGGTACAACACAGAGTACTAATTAATTCATTCACTGTAGCAACCCTCTGTTGTTCTATAAATGTACCAACGTTTTATGTTTTAACCAAGAAAAGAACAACAGTTCCATAATGGCTCTGCTCCACCTTTGATGTCAGTGAACTTGAACTATGAATAATGTCCAAGTTTTCTTTAGAGCACTAATTAATTAATTTACTGTACCAAACCCCTGCCGATCCATAACTGTACCAACGTTTTAGGTTTTAACCAAGTAAAGAACAGTACTTCCATAATGGCTCTGTTCCACCTTTCTTTATTCGGTTCACATAAAACATCTGCTTAAGAAGTACCGAAATGAATAATTATAATTAGCTTCTTGTCTCACATGCATACAAGTTCTATATTTCGAGATTCTTTAAAAGTACATATGATTAAAATAAATAAATTAAGTGGATCAAGAGATCAAATTTGCACAAAAAAATGATAAATAGCAAATACCAAAGTCCAAAGGTACTTACTCTTAATCCCAAAAATGTTGCAATAGCACCTCCTAAAGAATGGCCTACAACACAAACTTGGTATCCATGGCATTCAGATCCAGGTGCCAACAAGGATGACAAAAACCCAGTTTTTTTAGACAGCAAGGAATCTGAAACTCCATAATCCATACCATAAGTGAGAACATATAAACACACATATATAATAAAAGACTGGATCAATTTTTGTCAGGGACTTTTTGTTATTACCTCACTGTGTGCCAATAAAATACAGAGATACTTATAAAATTGTGGGCATACAAGCATAGACAAAGCAAAGAAAAAAAGAGGATATAATGACAAAAATATTAACTGACATATATAACAAGTTTGCTTCCATACATAGCTATTTGGCATAAAGAAATTTCTTTGACTGCAAACTTCAGTTTGACCACTGACAATCTAAACTAACCATTTAACTTTAAGAATCTTCCATGGTGCATGAAAGATCAAATTGACATCTTATATTGCAAGGGAAAACTTCAGTTTGACCACTGACAATTTGGTCGAAAAAATTTGAAAACCTCAATCTAAGTTCAAAAGTTCTAGATTTTAGTTTCCATTAATCCAAAAGATCCCTATTACATAAAATTTCCAATGGTCATGAGCAACCTAATGCAGTTCAAAATTTATATAAAGTTTATGTAAAAAAAATTTAACAGGTAAATTAAAATTTTTAAACATCAGCAGCTAAAGTTATAGCTGGGGTGAATCTTTGAAGATCAATCTGATTTGATATTTCTTTTCCTATTACATTATATCCTTAAAAGATCTTCCAATTCAACCACTGAAATATGCTGTATTATTGATTTTAGAATTCTATACCTTGTATTTTGACTTTGGATCATAGGTGGCACTTGTTCTTTTTTATTTCCCAGATGAAGAGTTGCATAAATTCTAGCTTCACCCTGAATGATTAACTAAATTAATGAAAGAGGAAAGAGGAACCAGGTTGAAGATCTAGCAGATCTTGCTTCTGTTTTAACAACTCAACAAATAATTGATTGACAGATTATGATTATTACCTCATCTTGCAAACTTATAACATTTTTACCAAGGAGCAACATTTTCAACAGACTCACTGTTAAGCACAATAAGATAACAACACTTTGTATCAACTTTTGAGAACAAACCCATAGACAAATTAAAGTATCAACCTTTTATCTAAAGAAATAAAGTTAGCAGTTAAAGGTACAAAGAACAGCAACAAAGATGCACGACAACAGTGACAGAAGCTAACATTAACAGATTCTCTCCAACTGCAAGTTTTAGGTTCTAATATTATCAAGTATGAAAGTCATTTTTTATCCAAGTATATCAAACAGGAGGAAAGAAAAGTTAAAGGCAGCAATAAACTAATTTCGTAAAAGATTAACACATAGATCTGAATCTGATGTTTAACCTTTAACTTCAGATTGGCCATCAAGTTGGATGAAAAGTTCCCGGGCAGATTCAATAATGCCTGCATGTCCATAATGTGGGAAAGAAGACAGAACTTTTTGTCTAACATCTGAGGGTAAATGTTCGCTACTGCATTAGTGAACAACTCAAGCTTCAGTTTAATTGACAGAACATGGAGGAAGGAATTATAAAGATGACAATATTTGGAGCAGTAAGCATTAAAATGAACCAGTAGAATCACTCAAACCCCTTCAGTGAACTATCATTAACCAAGGAATAAGCAATTTTGACTAGAAAAAAAATAATTTAATTGATTTGAATATTACTCATAATTTAGCCTTGCATATGGCAGCCTGGCTCAGTGGAGGGATAAGATTCATATAGCCAACTTCAAATAATTGGACATGAAACACTAGCTTTCAAAATCAATCTAGTTTTAACATGGCTTGCTGGATAATGTTGGTCACTCTATCAAGTGAATAAGTCAATTATGTCAGTAGGATTGATCAAGACATTTGGGTTTCATAACAAACTATACTAGGTTCAGCCAGCTGATATGGCAGTGGGTTGCCACTAGATTAACATCACATGCTACCAACTAGAGATTTGGGGCATTTTGATGAGGATGTAGAGTTTGTTCCTAAGGAAAAGTTTTAGGCTAATTAAAAGGATTTATAAGGCTTATACAAGAACATTCGTTAACTTAAGTTTAAGAATTTTGAATTATTGGTTGGGCTTCTCAAGTTAATGAGTTAGTTGACTCATTGTATTGGGTTTTTTTTTAATACTTCACCATCGCCAATATGAATCTAGGAGATTATTAAAATACCTCCTAAGTCACATTGTTTCATATAGACATTTAGTAATCCAACACAACCTACGATCACAAATAGATTCATCACATAGGAACAACTTTAAAACATAAAAGCAACTCAAATGGTCAATGCTTGACATATTCATTTCATGTCAAGGAACAAAAAAATGATTAGACCTAGTATGGCAAAGCATAAGGTGCACTATAAGAGTATCCAAATAGAAATCATAGTATCCAAGGTTTACCACTTAGAACCATGTGCATTGCTCTCGTTTTCTGCATATGTAACTTTAGGATGAACAAATGTACAAGTGAATCCATGAGAACATTCTTGCAAAATAGCATGAAAGATGGAAAGGGAAGAGTATTACTTTATGAACCCATCCAAATCCTCCATGGTAAGGTCACACTCTCTGCATAAACCATCTGTTATGAGATCTTCAGGTGTTTCAGTTCCACGTACAGCGACTACTATAGTCCTTTTATCATGTAGAACCACAACAAAATAGGCAGCCTCCCGCTTTGTCTGTGATACAAAAACAAAGGATAAAAAAGGTGAAATGTTTAACATCAAATAATGATTTGAAATAGCAGATTGCTCAAGTGAAAGAAATGTATAAAGGACATCTTTGTAGTATGCATTTTGAAGAAAACATCTTCATCATTTGTAAGAAAGGTACATCTAGGCCAAGGAATATGAAAAAATCTAACTAGACTTATGAGCTTATCTAGTACTTTTCAGTGAAAAGATGGCAAAAATATATCTATTTTCCCTTGAACTTAAGCACCAAGTTGCAAGTTAATTAAACAACTAAAAAAAGCACACACTTTGTCCAGAAAGCCTGTATTATATAAAATGACAAGTGAAGAATTAGCAACATGCAGATTTTGATAATATCACAAATCATCCAAGTTCTCTTGTTTTACACAGTTAATCAAGGAAAAGCAGTTCGTTGTATCCTTATTATGGTTGGAAGAAATTGTATCTCTGATAGTTAGCTGCATGATTCTGTATAGTCTACGGAATAGTGAGCCTTTTGCACCATAGCTAGAGGTGTCCACTGGAAACACTTTTCATACTGGGCCAGGCACAGTCAGGCTCAAACCAGCCTAATTTGCACTAGTGTCAAACCTAAGCTTGGGCCAGAAAACAGAATATTCATTATTAAATTGATATTTTATTAAATATTATTTAAAATTAATATTAATGTTAATTAAAAGAAAATGGTGGGTCAAACTCGACTCAAAGGCCATGCCGAACCGAGCATGGCCTGGTTTGAGCCTACGCCTATGAGCCATGATTCCCATGCCCAACACAGACCCACATATAGCATTGGGCCTGACCCAGCAGGTTAGCTGGGTCAGGTAGAGTCACAGGCGGTTCAACCCATTTGGCACCTCTTACAGTAGCTATTGTATCTAGATTCAAGGTTTGCAAATTAGGCTATTCTCAAAAATAAATCAATCGAATAGACTTCTTCATATAGTAGAACATAGTAGACTAAGTGAAAAAGGAAAAGACTCAAGGGTCTACAGAAGATGATAACATAATATTTTTCTGGAAGTAGAAAAATAAGAATAGGATGCTTTTGTCAGTAAAGGTGCGCTAGAGACAATTTCACTAGTGTAATGGAAATGCACAACTATGCTAATGAAATAGATCTTTTATTTCAAGTTTCATTATCTTGCAGAATTGGATGATCCTAATAAAAGTTTATAAAATAGTATTATATTAGTGATAGATCCTTAAAGATGTAAGATAATACTAATATACTAAAGTAGTACTATTAAATGTCCCTAGTTGTAGTAATGTTCAAATTGGACTTCAACTTTGTGCTTATACACAGTATGCTTCCATTGTTGGATAGTAGTGAATAATCTTAGGCCTACAAAAATAGTGATAATTACAAAAATGTGCAGGTGATTATTGACCAGCAAGTTCCTCTCCATTATTCAACATGAGAACTCTTTTGATATTTATCAAATGTCTATGGACTTTCTCATGCAGGCACAATTGGTTCTTGAACTTCTGATGATCATGCTCATCTCATTTGGAAATCAACATACTTTGGTTCTCATGAGTTGAACTAAAAAAACCGAATAAACACCTATCTTCGGTATGCTGCTAAACCTTACAAACATGGGGGCATAGTGGACACTGGACTTATCACTCCGCATAAGAAGAGAATGACTAGCCATGCTATGGACAATATCTCAAGAAATATATAGTGAAAGTAAATTGAGAAAGAGTTCTGGATTCACTTTCTTATGGATAGAACATCTTAGCAAATTAAATGGAACTTAAATGTGGGCCAAAAGGATGGACATTATTGAAGTCCTAATATATATCATAGCATTGGAAAGAGGACCAAATTGCATGAGAATCATCATTGTGAAAGCTTTTATGGATTGACAACCCTTTAAGATGTTAGATAGTCATGATGGCTTACTAGAGGTGGCTATTGACTTGCACATATAAAATTTAAGAGGGGCCTTTATATGGGATTAAAGGGTGTAATCATTTGTGGTTATTAAAGGGCTGTCAGATCTTGCCTAGAATGTTAATAGCTTACTTGGCTGACTCGACCCATACAAAGAGCTTCAGGAGGTAAATTGACAAATTTGAGGAAGGCAGCTGCATGTCCCCGCCACCAATTATCACCTTCAAGTGAAGGCCTCCTGACAAAGGAAACATAAAAAACCATTTATACTATGTCCTAAAAGAAAATGAAAGCTGATTATCTAAGCATATAACATGCATATAAAATAATACTCAATGAGGCTCCAGTAAACGCAAGTCCTGAATATCATTTCATGGTTTTATCAAACATGTACATAAAATAATACTTAATAATGCACAATAAACTCATATTTGGATAGCATTTAATGGTTTGTGACCAACGCACATATAGATAAGATGATAGCTGTGGCCTCTGGGTACTAATGTCCACAAAAAAGGTACAACACAAAAACATATGTACTCTTTCTTCTCCATACAATGGTCCATGAAAGCAACTTGGATAAGAAATAATACACTAACACACGAGATCAATTTGAGAAATAAGATTCATATAGCCATCCCATGCTGTAGGGACAAATATGGCTGGATGATGCTGATGCATCATGCATCTGTGGCTAATGATTTATTCAACTAGTTTAATCCGTTCAACCATTTTAGAGAGAGGTAGCATTACTAAAGCTTTCTTGTCACTATGATCCTAGCCAGAAAGGCTTTTGCATATGTATAGTCAAAAAAACAAATACGATCATGAGTGATGAGATACAAAAACCTGTTACGAGCCCAGGGAGTCACAATTCCTTGTCTATAGAGCCATGCACAAGGAAACAAGATAGGGTTTCTACCAAAATCAAGCAGTGGTCCCTGCATTCAGAAACAGATATGGTGAGTAGAAAACATTCTGAAGAGGAGATAAACATTCTCAAGAATTTTGGTTATAACTGTGTATGCAGCTTCAGCAAATTGATGGAAGAACGCTGCATCTTCAATAAGTTGGTCAGGTACATCCATAAGTTTATTATGCAAGTTCTGCACCTGTTTTTGGCTTTGCAATAGAGCAAGTCCTGAGCAAAAAATAAGATAAAAAGAACAGGACGATGATCAAAACTTTAGGCATCAAAAACAACTAAAGCGTGTTTCATTGACATCTGTAATAGAAGTTACCACCAGATCAGATCTAATTAAAGCAAGAACAACAATATCATAAGTGACAAAGTGAGCACTAAAGGAACATACTTGCTTTACACACGAAGAAACGTCTAATTTATGTTTTCTGATATATAATTTGAGAAGATTTCACATTTCTAATCATGAGTTCCAAAGATCCCAAGTTTACTGTTTAACCAATTCTATCTGTGATCGCTAAGTAGCATCGAATTGTACTCATCTCCAAGCCTGAATCACCCATTGCAAAAGTTCCCAATCCCAACTTACAAGTAGTTCTTAATTTATAGTGGAAGCATGAGCAAGAATGAACTAGTATGCATTATGTTTTACATGATCAGAGTTTAATTGTTTGCAGTATGAATCATAAATATACCATTTCACAAGTCAAAAAGAAGATTTTGCTATCTTAAAATTTTAAACTTCTAGAGGAAATAACAAAAAAACAACTATTCAATCACATAGATGTTAAAATTCTTCTTTATGAAGAACTAGACCTGCTAGTAGTTCAAGATGCCCTGTTCCTGATGCACGATATGCTACAAGATCACCTAGCAACCTTGCAACAGAGTAAATCTCATCTTCTTCCAAAACACTCCTGGGTAAACAAAGAAACGTATGTAAGAAATTAGAAAAGTTAACGTAAATGAACTAAAATTATGGAAAGGACCATACAAGTACTTGCCGCGTCCTAGACAGCACAAAGCCTCCCGAATTCCATGATCAAACACTTCTCTGTAGTGTGCTTTCCATGCAGTATCATGTGTTGAATAAAATGACCTCCATCTCAATATGTCAGCTCCCATAAAGAGTTGTATGATTACAACAAGCCACGCCAACAGAAGAAAAGAGAACACTAAAATTTTCTTCCATGTTTGATTAACTGTATGCTGCCCTAAACCACCATTGTGTCAATCAAGTGACGGGAAGTTAGCAATTAAGATCAGGAAGCAGAAAACAAGTTCTATGCCAAAAGAAGCTAAATAACACACAGGAGGCATTGAGCCCATTCCCAATCTAGTGTTCAAGAGAAACTAACATCAACATATCCACTTCAATGGAGAAACTATGCAATTTCTGAGATGGCAAACGTGATTAACCTTCAACAATGACTAAACTAGCATAATTGATGTTTTTTTATTTAAAATAAAGACAAGCGAACCCAACTTCATGAATCAAATACAATTAATTGCTAACAGTTATCTATAGAGGGACACCAAATTACTCCAAGATGGTAGAATTTAAAAAATTCCTAATGATCCAACACATCTATTTTGGTAATTGTATCCATGTTGCATTTAACATTTTTACTTGTTATTTCCTATCTAACATTATGATGTATTGAGTATGGCAGACAATACGACTGTCCTGTAAATTTTCTAGTCTAAAGGACACACAACAATTACAAAACATTTAAGAAGATCCTCTTCATTTTCAATAATTCACTCTGTCCTATAAATCTTCATCTATATCACCATTTTGATGAATAATAGAAAAAAATTACCAGTTGCCAATGAGACATTAGCAGTATAAAATACACATCATATTTTGAGTAACCATACATCTATTGATATGCAAAACCTTCACCACTCTGACAACCTACAAGCTCTTCCATCCTAGTCAGAAACACAATCTATTAGCCAGTACTTTGTGCAACAAAAATTGTACCACAATCATAACTTTCAAATTTATTATATTGACAGAAACTACAAAGTAAGAACAATTTGCAACTGAGTCAAATCTCTGTGAGCTAGACTGAATATCTTGAGGTCGAAATGCACTTAGAAAGGTCTTATGTATGAATCAGCTTGTTTCTGTTGGGTGTCTTTGTGAACACTCATAAAGGCTGGTTCACACTGGGTGTGTGACACTCAAGGGTTCCATGCCCAAACAATAGACTTCTGGACTCATCACAATACATTTCTTTCTAATTGGGCTATGGAAAATAGATGATACATCACATTATCCTCACTCAAAGTACGCTACACCTGACATAGATGTTGAGGGCATGGACCGCCCAACTACAGAGGGAGAGAGATGAATAGTTTAAGAAAATTAATCAAACAACTCAAATATATGTACTAAAACACACTGAAATAGATGAACTAATAATAATAATATGGTAAATAGCATCCAAAGTTCAAAGCACCCATCAAACAAATGAAAGTGGTAGATGCCTCAAAATGCAGCAAGATTAAGCTACAATTATTTGGAGATACAATTGTGAATGTGAAATCCCTGTTACATCATATCCACTTATTTTGAATTAAAGAATTGTTAAGCTATTCAAAATAAATTTTCTTCCCAAAAGTTTACTGTGATATTTTATCTCATGAAAAAAGAAACAAATAACTGACTTATTGATTGGTTAACAACCACCAAAGTTAAAATCAAGTGGGTAAAATTTTCTTGTTTCCAGCTTTTTTATCATGGATAACAATTAGCTCCAATAGCAGCATCATTCTTTTTTACTGATAGAGCTACCATACAAGTATTGAATAGCTAAACAATCCAGGTTAACAATAGTTAAGCTAAGGAAAGTGTCTCCCAAGGCATATTTCTTGATGCAAACCATAAAGCACATATTGAATAGCTAAACTTGACAAGATATATTATAACAACATCTGCCAAACTCAAAAGAAAACAAGATTTACCTAAAAGACAAGATCCACCATGAGATAAATCAGTTAATGCAATGAATGTTAAGTAGGCAGCTCCGATGGATTGTAACACTGTGACTGCTATCCCAAATCTGGTCCACCATAGCCACCTTTTATACCTTAGCTATTCAAAGGGGAAAAAAATAAAAGAATAATGAAACAATAATCCATGTAATAAAAATTTATATTTGAAACAAAAAAGGACAGCATGATAAAACACGGTAGACAAAGTAGCATGGTGCTCATAACAAGTATATAGCCTTGATTGAAACTGACTTATGGTGCCAGTAGGATATATGTTAGGGACTCATTCTCCCATGGATGGGGAACAAGAAAGATGGACAAATCAACTAGATGGCTTGGAGTCAAGATGGATCAACCAATAAAATTATAATTAAAGATCAACCAATTATAATCAACGACTAAGCATTTAATTATGATTAGATTTTAGTTGAGACTAGGTTATGTAACTGAGACCAAGTTATTTTACTACGACATGAGTCACTCTAAGGTTCATACAAAACAATGACCGAGTGAGGTTAGAAATTCCCTCCGACGAATCCAATTATCTCTCTCCTTTCTACTCTCTCCCAGTGCTACTGCACATTCTATCACAAATTTTTATATAATTTCCAGTATAAGGAGGTCAAATGAGCAAAAGGATCAAGAGTGGTCCGTCCTATCAATCCTATTAAAACATCTTTCCTTGGCTCTCTGATAGATGTGATGGCTCAGATCCAATTCCAAAAATTACAGCCATGATAACTTTGTATTAGAGCGAGCCATAGGCTACACCTCTCTCTAAAATTTTGAGGTTTTCATTGAGAAATATGAGGAAGACTCCACCGAGATCCACTACTGTCTCTACCTATTGACCCAAGAATTGGAGGCATCTTGAATATCCACATGGCAAAACCAGTGAACACCTGCTTAGGAGGAAATCGGCAAACAGACCTATCCTTTGAGGGAAAGTCTCTCTCACCGCACCTTGTTTCGATGGATTGTCCAATCTGGAATGGTCTTGAAGATCGTTCACATGATTTAGCTAGTGAGAGAACTAATATCACCTCAATGCACCCTAAGAAGAAAAGTTGGACTTTGCTTCCTTTCAATGATAAAGCACAAGTATCATCATGTAAGGTTTAAAAAATCTTTCAGTGTTGTAGTATCAATTTCCAATTGCAATGGACAATTTCCATACCATGTGGTACTGCCACTCGGCACACTTTAAAATTCAAATTGTCAAGATGAAAAATATAAAATTGTACTCTTTAATTCCCTTGAACTTAGTTTGATTACTTTCAAAAATAAAAATATACAAATTAGATAACAATTGAAGTAAAATTATTAATTAAATTTTTTTGAAAATCTAACAAACATTTTAATCGTCATATGTGTTGCCAAGATAACCCTATTTTTGTGGTAACTAATTATGATAAATGGTAGCGCGATACATGAAATTTCCACCAATACGGGATCCCATAGAAGAATTTATTATAAGCAACCTTCCTTACCCTGCATTACAAGATATTGTTTCTATAATTTGAACCCGTAACCTCCAAATCACGCAGTAGCAATTTTATCATTGCGCCAAAATTCCCCTTCGTAGTAACTAATTATGATAATATTTTTATAAATCTTTGTTTTACCATCATTATTATCACCATCTCAAATTGGGTTTGTCTTGACTATTTGTAGATAAATCTCCGTTTTGCAATATTTAATTATCAGTATTAATATAATGAATAATTTAAAATATTGACATTAATTTTTTTAATAAATATAAATTAATTACTTATACAATTTAACTTATTAATATGATAATATAAATGTTAAAAATAATATATTTATCTAAGAATAACTTGTGAATAGTATTAATTTGATACAATAATGTAATATATTACCATTAATCTGTTTAATTAATTCATAACAATACAGTTTACTAATATATTAATATATATCCCAATAATAATGCATAGTTGTAAACTCCTTGTAATTGATATCACTAAAAAAGTAGCCTCATGCACGAACCTCCCGCCAATGTAGGGTCCGAGAAAGGATCTGACCATATTAGGTCTATTATACGCAGTCGTACTTTGCATTGCAAGAGGCTGTTTTTGCGACTTGAACCTATGACCACAAGATCACACAGCAACTGTTTAACCGTTGCACCAAGACTCTCCTTCGTACCTTACCCTATTGTATTTGATATTACTATTGATTAATATTAATTAGTATTAACATTCATAGCTTATAACAACACCACTTGTTAAGATAGTGATATAAATGTCGACAAAATTAATAAATGTTGATTAATAACATAAATAATATAAGTATTGATTAATGTCAAAATGTAAAACTAAAATTAACCCCTCAACTTAATATAATTAAGTTAACATAAAAGTCAATATTAAAACATAAATAATAAGGTAATATACCAATATTAATTTCTTGAATTAACATGAAATTTGAATTTAAAAATATGCTTAATGAATTGTTTGATTAAAGAAACATTCTATAAGCCATTATTTGATTGGTTTTATTTAATTAATATAAAATCCTATTTATATTTTTGGCCTTTGACACAGGATATTCCCACGCCATATTAGATGTGAGATGATTCCCCATTCAAAATGTGAGCAATATGGTTAAACACCTCCCAACAATGTCATTTATCAGATTCAAATATGCAGCTTTTGATAGAAAGTTCTCCGGATCTAGCTTGCCTACCACTAGACCATGCAATTGTTGGCTGTAAAACATTAATTATAATCATACTATTTAATTAATTGATCTAATTTGAAAGATCAACTTATAGCACCCCTACTTACCCACCCAATTCACAATTTCCTTTCGCTCTTCCCCATGCAACATGAGGCAGCAAAGAAGCTCTATAGCCAAAGAGAAATCATCCACTCATTAAGACAAATATTTGAAACATCCCCTGGAACCCGATGCCCCCTCCCCCTCCGCTTTTATGTATCCTCTCTTCGTGTTTTCCTCTCACTGGAACCAAAGTTTCCCATGTCCACTCCAAATTCTCCTCCTCCATATCTCTTCTAGAGCAAAAACTTAGTCTCAAATGATACCAACAAGGGCAGTGCCACACTACAGCTTTTGTTGATATCATCAATATCTTCGTGTTGAGGCAATGATGACTCTGTCTGATGGGCAAAATGATAAGCTTTGCCCATCAACAGAAATGGTACTGGATTGCAGACCGTGGGTTCTTTCAAAGGCAGGTCGGCCATCACAAACTAGCATGGATGATCTTAAGGAAGTTTGTTGCTTACAATTCGGCCCACAAACCAATGCAACATGCTCCATGACCTTACAAAGCTTTGACAAACAACAAGCAGACTGAATACAAAGAGACATTAGAGTTGTTACTTGTTTGTTCAAGTATATTAATACCCTCTTAAAATTACAATTTTTGTTAGGTGGATTGTAAATTTCCTTGAAAGTTGATGTATACACACATCAATTATGTGAGTCACCTACATGCAGATTGCCTCTGAAAAAAATGAACCCGGCATACCTACCCACCTATAGATATCAATACCATCAAAGCACTTCCACAGCCATCCATCAAACACGTTCTACGTTAGCAATGTGACAAGAAATATACAACCATCCTTGCAAACGTCTATTCTGGGTCAACGACATTTGGAGCAACAAAGAGAACGATGCATGGACGAAGATGCCAAGAGAACCAGAGATCTCATTATATGCCATCCTAGGGAATAGGCAATCTCACAGTAAGCAACCACATGTTTCCAGGGAAGGACGTCCTATAAAAGTACTAATTGGCTCCGGAAGCAGTAACACAAATAACTTCCATTGAAGTAATTCAGTGAGGTGCAAAGGTTTGCAGTAAATCTTCTCGGCCATAAGGTAGTAGGAAGTATGCAATGAAAACATATCCCGTACTCAAACTCAGCCAATTTTATCTTCTTTTTTTTTACATAAAAAAGAGGAAGCAATAGTTGAATTGTTTAATAAGTTCCTCAAAATGAAATACCTGGATTTGCAATCAACTCTATAACTGTATGAACATTATCAGTGGAAAACGGCGAAACTAATATACCCGTCTCTCGTGACGAACGGCAGCATCAGCGGCAGCGGACTCAATAGGGAAACTAACAATTATCTCAGCCGTCTCATGCTGTGCCTTGCCGGCGCCGACCATGGCGAGGACCCTGATGCTCGCACTCAAGATCGAGGCAGCGAAAGGCAGTTTCTCATCGCCAGAGCAGCTGCGGAGGAGGGAGATCAGCAGGAATACGCCTAAAAGGATCACAGAGAGGTTCGAAAACCCGAGAAGGAGGGAGATCCATCGGACGCTGCGGAGCTTGGCGACGAGCGTCGACCGTTCCGTAGCGAGGTCGCGATCCATGCGAAGGGAGGAGCGGTAGGGCCTCCGGCGAGGGACGCAGACGGAAAAGGCGGCAGAGGGGCGAAAGCGGATGAGGGAGGCGAAGAGGGGGAGAAGGGGACTGGGCGAGGACCTCTTAGCCATTTGGGAGAGGCACCGCCTCCGCCACGGCGGACGGAACTATGAAAAAAGCAGAGGAACAATTTCATTTCGATTCTAGTAATTTTAGTTTTTACTGTTTTTATTTTGTAATTTATGTTTTTTTTTTCAATTTAATCAATAAAGTTCCTAATAAAAGCTTGTTTCAATTTAATCACCAAAATTCATTTAATTACTGCTAAGGTTAGTATTTTGGATATTAAATTATAGGTAGAATATTATTTTGATAATTTTTTTTTTAAAAAAATACTTTTTAATAATATAGATAAATAAGGTATCTTTTTCATTTTTGAATAAAATTCTTGAAAAAAATTCTTAGTTTTTATTGATAAAAATTAATTGTCCAGTCCATCTAATGCACGCTATAAACAAACTTATTTAATAAGTTAAACCAAAAATTCTTAAATGAATGTAGAAACTGCTACAGTGTGAAATAATATAATCAATTTTCACTAAAATTTATTATATTTTTTATATTTAATTCATTTTTAAAAAATATGATTTTCTTTGAAATTTATATTATTTCCATATCTGTTGTTTTATAATTCTTTTATATTTTATTATATTTTTTTAAATTTTTTAAAAACATTTTAAATAAATTTTAAATTGTTCATACAATAGTTTTTTTAATTCATATTAAATTTATATTACTTTACTCTTTATTATTTTTAAAATATTTATATTTTTCAAATTTTTAAATTTTAATTCACAATTACTTCCGATAAGTTTTAATTGACTATCCGAATTTCACCTTATTATTTTTAAAATAGACGATTTTCTTTCCCCATTCACAATCCAACTTTGCACGTTAAAAAATAGACCACAATAACAATTCAACTTATGCAGATTTAAAAATGGACTAGTATCCAATAAATAATTATAAATAATCATGGCAGTTGATGTGGCGGACAAAATAAAACAAGATCAAGTTAACAGTCAAACAACTAAATCTAATTCGGTCCAATGAATTTGATCCTCCTTAGCTATGTTCGACAATCAACCTCTTAGACTCGAATACACAAACTCAGTTCGATAGTTCAATCTCCCGAACCCGAATACACTCTAGCTAACCTTGGTATCCAACCTCCCGAGCTCAAAAACACAAGCTTAGTTCGGTAGCTCGATTGCCCAAACCCAAATACACTCTAGTTCAACTTGATAATCGACCTCTCAGACTTGAATACACAAGCTTAGTTCGGTAACACAGTCTCCTCAACCCGAATACACTCTAGCTCAGCTTGACAGTCGACCTCCTAAGTTCGGATAAACATTTAACTTAGTAGATAATAATCAATTGTCATGTGATCACATTCTCACATCACATTTCCACGAAAATATGATTCTCACACTATGAACCCACGACCCTATGATCTTCTTCACGAAGTCTCACTTCCACATTATACATCCACGTGTCCTCGAGACATGTCTTTCAAGCTTATATAAGATAAGGAAGAATACAATGCGAAATATTAAATAATCTTTAAATTTTTCTAGTTTCTTTTCTCTTTGTTTCTCCACTTTCTTTCTGACTTGAACGTCGAAAGAGCTTCGCCGAAATACCCCTCGGTCCTCTACTCACCTCTTGTCTTCTCAGATTCAAAGGGCTATAATATTTCTTGATTAAGTTATAGAAATCAGTTTGATTAGCTCAATCGATCGGGAGATAATTTAGCCACGAGCATTCTATCGAAATCGACCCATCTTAGTTGTCAGCCGGAACAACAGTGATGGAGTAACTCTTCTGCCTTAACTTCCTCAGCCAGTGAAAATTCTAAAGAAATATATTTCATTTTAGATTTTTTTTCCCTGGTTTATGGAGAAACTATAGCTTGAACTTTCGGTCCAAAGATATTAACTAAGAAAACGTATAATTTTTACGTGATAGAGTCGTTTCTTATCTACTCAGTTTAAGAGAGAGTTGCTGGAGGTTTTCCTCACCTAGAAGCTGTTGAGTGCCTTGACGTGAGCTGTTGAGCTGAGTCGCCGAATCAGAGTGGTCAAATGCTGAACTGTTGAATGCTGAGCTGAATTATTGAGTGTCGAGTTGGGCCGCCGATTGTCAAGCGGCTGAATGCGAGCCGAGCTACTAAGTACCGAGCTACTAAATCCTGAGTTGGGCTACCGAGTGCTGAGTAAGGTTGCCGATCCAAACTGTCAAGTACTGAGCTCCAAATGCCAAGATGGGCTGCCAAATACCAAGCTAGGCTGTCGAGTGCCGAGCGAGGCTGTCGACCCAAACTGCCAAATGCCAAGCTCCAAATGCCGAGTTGGGCTATCGAGTGTCAAGTTGGGCTATCGAGTGTCGAGCTAGGCTCCTAAGCAACAGATAGCTCAAAAATTGAAGAGCTGAGGTCTACGTTAAACGTAAATTTCTTAAAACAGATTTGTTTTATCTCTGCAGTGCTTTGAGGTCAGCAAATAACTTTTATTCGCCATAGTGAAACGCTAAACATTTTGAATGAGTAAAAGATTCTTATTAATCACCATTAATGCATCTGTTGCACTTAAGTAAAAATAATCCAGATGATAAAATGTTGGTTCATCCACTTAGGTAAATTTTACCTTGACCGATTCGATATTTAACGTGCAAGTTGCGCTCCCATACAAGTTACCTGAGTTTAGTGCAAAATGAACCATATATATGCACCCCCTGAGGGTGCACACGTGAGAGAGTCTTTTCTCATACATTAGTTTACAACATACATGTTTGTGAAATAATATAAACCAAACATTAAGCTTTGAAACTTTCAATGTGAGACTAAAGTCTCAAACACAATGGAGAGTTTCTTTCACCCATCTTTTTTCCCTTAGTAATTTTCTAACAAAAGTTTTATCTTGACCCTTTGAAATATTGGGACAAAACTAAGATATCAAAATTGAAACTACTAGATACTTCGGATCTTAAGTACAATTTTGCATTTTTTTTTTTTTTTTTTTGTTAACGATAAGAAATAGATGAGGCAAATAGACTAAGGGAAAATAGGTAATTGAAGCAGGTAAACCAAAATTTACATTGGGCCGAGTAAATCTCACAATTAAAGGCAAATAAAAAAGTAATTTTGATATTATTAGAAATTTTACCTAATGATGTGATTAATTGTGTAGGTGAATACAAAAATACTCATGATTTGTGGAGCAAGATAAAAAATATGATTTTAATTGAAAAATCAATGCTTACATACGATGAGGATAAGTCTGAAGAAAAGAACTTAGTAATTTTTGTTGAGTACTCATCATCGGAAGAAGAGAAAGTATCAACCTCTAGAATTGACGGGGAGTTTATAGAATCCTTATCGGAGCAAAAGGAGGTAGCCAACATAATGAGTACCTCCACCGAACACTATAAGAAAAACCTAATTTAGAAACCAATTTAAATATCAATTTTCGGTCTCTAAATCGATTAGAAACCGATTTAGAAACCGAATATTTCAGTTTATAAATTTTTAGTTCTTAACAGTTAAAGACCGACTTTTACATCAGTCTCTAATTTAGAGACTGACTTCGAAATTGGTCTCTAAATTTAGAGACCGACTTCGAAAATCAGTCTCTAATTTAGAGATCGATTAGTGAAATCAGTCTCTAATTTAGAGACCGACTTTAGAAATCG
>JBAMHZ010426706.1:0-11151 GCA_037177395.1 Alpinia galanga | reverse complement strand
TGGAAATGGAATGCATTTATAGTTGTAGACATAATGAGACAAAAGCTTGTGATTCAGTATCATCTGAAAGAGACAGCCCTTAATTATGATACTAATTGTGCTCAAGGAACTGTATGACACTTAATTATAGTATTATTTTAAAATTCACACGAACTTATTATATGTAGAGCAATGAAAGAGGAAAAAGGACAAAGTGGAGACTAAAAGGGTAGATTTAAAGCTTGAGGTTGCAAGGTCGGCAAATAAATTGTGTCTTTTGCTCTGTTCAAGCCTCGAGCTAGTGCTGTCTTCTGGAATAAATTGTGTTTAGGTAGACGAACCGAGTGTCTTTGTTTCCTTTCCGCCTCCTACTTTAATCATGTTTAGGAAGATATGATAATATTGTAAGATCCTTTTACTTGTGAGGAAAGAAAGAAAAACAGCATTGCACATGAAATTCTAGCATTTTATGTAGTTTGTTGTGTTACTCTTAGGCTCTGTTTGGATGGAGTGAGAAAAGTGTAAGTAATGGAAAGTGAAGAGAAGGGAAGGAAAAATTTACACTTCAAATTAGGATGTAAGAAAAATTTACTTTTTGTGAATAAAAAGGATAAAAGTTACCTTTCCTTTTCCTCCTCTTCCCCTTTACTCACTTCTTTCTAAATAAAAGTTACCTTTTTTCTTTTTTTATTTGTCCTTCCCTTTCTATTACTTATCCTCCCCTCACTTCCTCCCAAACAGAGTGTTAGGGATGGCAACGAGATGAATTTGGAATGGATTTTGGTAAATTTGAGATCCGTCCTGTTAAAAAAAAATTAAATCGAGACATGTCCTATTCTGCATCTTTTTTGGCCTCATCTCGCCCCGCCCTAAAATCTGATGGGTTCATTCTAAATTAGACTCGTTATTTTTTAATTCTAAAATTTTTATAAAAAAAGTAAAAATTAATATATTAATCAAAAGTATACCTTAATGATATTAAATCTAAATAATAAATTACTTAGCAATATAAATTCATAATAAAAGAAAATTCACACTTATAAGTTTTCATAATACATCTCATAATATAGGAAAATTACTTCAATTGTCATTAATATCTTCTTTATGATAATTTTTTTCTTTCTCGTCGAGCAACGATGGATAATCTAATAAATTACTGACAATTGAAGTACCCACATAAATAAACAAAAATGCTCAGCAAATTTTGCTATACATAATAGTATAAATTATAATTAAAAAGTACCTTTGATATTATTGCACAACCAAAGGCATGTACACATCAATGCTTTCAAAGTAATTGGACGGGGACTAATCAATCTTCCACTATTACTAAAAGCTAATTCAAATGCAATTGTTGAAATTAGAATGACTAAAATGTCTCTTGCAATTTTTTTAAAATAAATTATGATATTTAACTCCATTTGTCTTCCGCCAACGTAAGATGTCAAAGTCTTAAGTTTTTTGAAAAAAAAATATTTACTCCTTTCCAACTTTGAAATTCGAAGTAATAGAATTTGAATTTAAAGTCATAAATTGATCATACTTAAGAAAGGTGGGAGGAGAAAATTGACTTGATTGAAAAAAAAGGAGAGGAGAGAGGGTTAAGGATTTAAAAAAATAACATTATTTATATTTGATATAATAATTTATATATGGGGCGGATCTAGGGCGGATTTTTTAAAATTCGTTACCCGTAGGCTGACACATGGAAATACCAGATAAATGAACTCTCCAAGCCCGATAATGAGCCCATATATGAAAAAGAACATTGTAATGGGCCCAGTCACTCTCATTTGATCGGCCCAATAAAAAAAAAGAAGAAGGAAAAAGCAGGAACAAAGAATAAAAAATACACATCGCGAAACGTGGCGTGGTCACCGTCACTTGACGTATCAGAAAAAGGGTAGCAAATGGGTGACGTGTATTCGCGCTCCTGTCGACTTCCAGGATCCGAATCCCTTTCAACGTGCGGGCAACCTCGGGAAATGAGTTGGAACGGTCGATCGTCGAGCTGAGATCTACGAGCTCTTCTGGAGGAGATGAGGTGGGAGGTGGTGCACGCGGACGCGAGAAGGGGACAGGGTTCCGGCCGGAGGAGTGCGGAGGCGAACGCCGGCGCGATTTGTGGCCCTGGCGTCCGGTGGGGCCACAGTTGCAACGCCGTCCAGGGAGGGCGGTTCTTGTATGTCTTCGGAGGATACGGCCGCGACCGCTGCCAGACCAACGATGTCCACGTCTTCGACACCGGTGGGTGATGGCGGACTCAAGGGTTAATTGTTGCCTGGATCTCTCTGTCTCCTGCTTTTTCTCCATGCTCTGCTTCTGATCTTCCCATTTTTATCGGATGCCTCCGAAGAGACTTTTCGTACGCTTCTGATCTTCCCATTTTTATCGGATGTCTCCGAAGAGACTTTTCGTACGCTTCTGATCTTGATGCTATAGTCGGACGCTTTGTGAAGTGATTCGAGTTTGTGCCACTCGTTAATCGATGTTTTGCTGGCTTGGGAGACTGATTGATTGTTATATGCCTGTTTATTTTGTTTGTTCTCTGTGTTTTGTTTCTTATTGTTCTATCAGTATTCAAAATTCAAGAAGTACCACTTGAATCAATCGTCAAGATTCAAGAATGGGGTGATTGTTATTTGCCAAATTTTATAGGCAGAGCTAGAGTGTTTCATTTTCACTGTAGTTTCTTTTGCTGCTTCTCTTCTTTAACATTTGCAGGTAAAAAATTGTATTGGAAAAGAAAATCTTAATTACACGGTTGCTCACTTTTAGATTTGTATTTTACTGATTCTTGTTCTACCTTTTTTGACAGATTCTCATCGTACCTTTTTCTTTTTAGAAAACAATGATAACTTGACATCTGTACATTGTTAACAACACAGTTAAGCAATCATGGAGTAAACCCACATTGAAAGGTATTCCACCCTCACCACGGGACAGCCACAGTTGTACTACTGTGGGCGATAAGCTGTTTGTCTTCGGGGGAACTGATGGAAAGAACCCACTCAAGGATACACATATTTTGGATACATGTGAGCATACTAATTTATATGATGCTTTGGATGCAAGTGCCATGATGCATTATTTTCTTCATTTATCTTCATGCATTGTGAGGTGGCCATTGGTTCAATGTGTTCAGCTTACTGTTTTGGGACCCTTAATTCCAATGAAACACAATGTTGCATAAGCAACATTTGTCAGTTGTAATTAGTTTTAATCCTTATTATTGTTCTTGCTACTAATAAGACTGTAATTGTTCAGTGATATTCATTTTGTCATCTTGGTTATTTCCTTTTTCTGTAGCATCAAAAACTTGGATTTTGCCAAACTTATATGGTGAGGGACCAGAGGCACGGGAAGGGCATAGTGCTGTACTTGTTGGCAAAAGGCTTTTCATCTTTGGTGGGTGTGGCAAATCTGAGACCAACGAAGAGAAGTATTTTAATGATACTTACATATTGGATATAGGTATGAAATTTTTGTGCTGTTTCTTTTAAGGTTACTTTGAAATTATTTTTATCATTTTCTACGGTATGCTCATTTCTGATTGATTTCACTGTAAACTGTAAAGTATGAGTGCTTAATTGATTAAATCTCTTATGCATTCATTGTTTTTTAGCTCCATTTAGAAACAGTGTATAACAATCACTTTTATCAAGAGGTTTTCATTCATGTTAGATTAGGTAACTACTGGCCTTTCCATTTTTTAAAGTTGCTTCTTTTGTGAAGCTTATAGCATATTTGTTTTCCCAATTATTCCTGTCAACACAGTTGAATCATCTTCACATGCTTTCAACACTTTCAAGGTCACTAAATGTGCTAATAGTCAATATCTAAATTTTATTTAATTGTCATTTTTGTCACTAGAGAAACTAACTTGGGAACGTGCTCTAACTTCTGGCTCTCCACCTTCTGCCCGTGATTGTCATAGCTGCTCATCATGGAAGAACCAAATCATAGTTCTTGGTGGCGAAGACTCTTCTGGTTGCTATTTGTCTGATGTTCACGTATTAATTGCAGGTATATCTCTTGTATTGATGTTGCAAAGTCCAAGCTATCGAACCCAGAGATAAGTTCACCATTAGTGTTTTTTCGAAGTGGCGATATGTTAGTATGATTGCATGTCAAAGTATTACCTAATGAACATTATGACATTGTTGATGATTTTTCTATAGTAAGTTGTGTTGTTTTAATATGTCTGGCAGATTTATAATCTCAACAATGTTTGAATAGCAATATTTGCAGATAATTTCACCTAAAAAGCAAAGCTTACATATTTGGCTCTGTTAAAAATCACTTCATGTTACAAACATCCTGTAAATGGTTAAATTTCAGCCTGAAGAAGCTTTTGTTGTATTGCTTGCTATATTGTCTACAGGCTTTATCGCTATTCTTTCCTTTCTGCATATGGACACAATGACCTTCATTCTCTATGCACCTAATGTTGACATATTTTCACCTCTAGCAGACACACTTGTGTGGCAGCCAATGAAGACTTCTGGAAAGATCTTTCCACCACGCGCTGGGCATACAACTGTGTCACTTGGGAATGATTTATTTATTTTTGGTGGTTTCAGTGATGCTAAAAACCTTTATGATGACCTTTATGTCCTAAACCTGGGTGAGTGAATTATTGAATATATTCTTATTAACGCACTGTGTTTAGGATAGCTAATCCTTCAAATTTGTATTTTCTGCAGTAGTACTAAGAACGTTCATTTCTCTTTGCTTGTATGTGGTTAAGCTTTTAGATAGAATGGCATTTGGCATTTTTTCAAAAAAGCCTTAGATAACTTGTTAAGATACTATTAGTTCATTCTTGATAAAATGACATTTGGCTTTATTTCAAAAAAGCCTTAGATAACTTGTTAAGATACTGTTAGTTCATTCTTATCTTGCCCAATCATCAATATTGATCAATAGTGCGTCAAACATGTGAAGGGGAGCCTTAGCGTAATATTAAAGTTGCTATTGTGTGACCTTGTGGTCACAAGTTTGAATTGCGAAAACAACCTCTTACAATGTAGGATAAGATGATTTACTACAATAAATCCAATGTAGTTTGACCTTTCCCCAGAACTCCCATTGGCGGGAGTTTACCAAGTTGCTCTTTAGTGCATCAAACATGTCAGTGTGTTAACATGTTTTTCAAAATCTCACGTCTTGCAATTTGTTGTGGGCAATGTATTATATGAAAAAAGTTAGTTGCATTCTAATTTGTATCATCAAAATAATTGAGGCCAAAGCATTTCAGTTTACAAGCTTATGGTTAGGGGCCATTTTATTTTTCTTCAAGCATCTACTTCTATATTATCTCCTTGATGTAGCACAAGAAGAGATTGAGTGTTGGGAGGTTTGGGGAGTAGAAATCTGGATTGAAGTGGTAAGGGATTGTAAAAACTTAGGTATCACACCTAAGAGTTCTTAGGCATCACACCATAGGGAGATTGCATCACACAACCTAAGAGAACTCTCAAAATTTTGATATCTATTGCATATCCCAGCATTACAACAGTACACATATTTATACTAGTTGAGGCAGCATTTCAGTTTTCAAGCTTATGGTTAGGGGCCATTTTATTTTTCTTCAAGCATCTACTGTTATATTATCCCCCATTGCTTGAGAGTATTTGAGAGGTTTGTCGTATACTCTTTTTGAAGCTTATCTGATTTTGAAAGCTGTGACTTCAATAGAAGGGAAATTTTTCATTCACAAATGTTCTAGGTTTTCATAACAAATTCCACTTTATTCTCAGCATAGTGCCCTTGCCAACTAAGTCCTTAACAGTTCAAACAATAAACCATTTCTGTCATTTGTCTATCTAGGTGTAGCCATGCTAATATTACAAGGTCTAGCATTTGACTTTTATTAGATAATTCTGAACTCCAAGAAATGCATTTCAACTGATACTATTAAGTATTATCTGCTGCATAATTAAACACTGTGGCTTTAAGATTATAACAAGCTGTATGAAGACTTGAATCTTATTGTTTTTGTAAACTCAAGTCTGCATTTTTATTAGAAGAAAATAATTTTTTGGGTTGGACTAAACTTTCTTTTGGTGGATTCTAGAGAGACAGACTTGGAGCAAAGTTGTACCAGATAACCAAGGTCCCTGTGGCCGATTTTCTGTTGCTGGTGATTGCTTGGATTTTAGTAAAGGCATTATTGCCTTCCTAGGTGGATGTAATGAATCTCTGGACGCACTTGATGATATGTATTACTTGCATACAGGTTTGATCAATATATATGCATAATTTTGACTGTTTTTTCTCCCATCTCAAACAAGATTCCATCTAGGATTTCTGAATCAATGATTGCTTGGACTTCTTTTTATAATGTATTAGAAACATTTCATTTCGATGCCTTATAGATGGAATTGTATTCAAAACTAGTAAATATACTGTGCAATTTTTTCCCCTTGCCATTTACTATTTGCTTTCTTGGAATACCAGATATGTCAGTAACTGGGTTATATGATCAAAGACTGAAAAGGCCTTCCATAAGGAGACAGTTGAGGAAAAGGTGTCAGCAAGAGGGTCTTCTCAGTCCGCGAATACAAAAAGATGATAAATTACTGAAACACCATGTAGAATATGATTTACTGAACCATCAGCATCAAACCAATTGGGCTGGTAGGACTTTGTATGTGATTTTCCCACTGCTTTTGATTTTAACAGAATTTTCACATGAAGTAATTTGTTTTGTGTTTTTCAACTAGCTGGTTGGAGAAAACATAATTCTTTACTGTGAGGTATTGGTTTAGGAACCTTGGTGGATGTTTAACATTGTTTAACTTTGCTCCTCTATGTAGCTTTATATTTATCTCTGTATCAATGCTGCTAGCAATTAGCAATCGTAATTACTAGATCATTTTCTCCTCATACTTTAGGTACCTTAGGAAAAAGTAATAAAATATAAGTTAATTGAATCCAGATATTAGCTTTCTATTTGTATAATGAATATGGAGCAGAAAAGTTGTATATCGGGCTACCTTCTGATTCTATAAGGTACTTTTTTGCAACTATCTATTATTTACTTAGTATGCTGTGAGGTTACACTGTTTTCCTTCCAGTTTAAGTCTTGAAAAGTTGTTCTTAAAAAGCTTGGAATCGTGTTCATGGATTAGTAAGTTTCCTATTATCAGCTCAACTAGTATCTCCTAAAAAAGCATGCTGCTAACTCAATAAGAGTTCCTTACGAGGCTTCACTATATCCTGGACCCAAAGCAAAATATTGAAGTCAGTCAAAAGTTTGATGCTTTTGTTTGTTAAAAGTGCTTAACTTTTATTGAATTCCCACTCTCGCTGCTACCCAGGCAAAAAAGTATCTAATCAGATTTCTGCTGGAGAGGTCAAATTTGAAGCTAGAGTTTTAAATGTAAACAGATACGGATATGCAATTGAAACAACCATTGATGGAAAATTGCTCCACGGCATGCTGTTCTCCAGCACATCAAATATTAGTATAGATAATCATACTCATTACAAGAAGTACGAAATTGCTTTTTGGTCCAATTTTTAGAACTCCAAACTAATCTGATTCTCTTTATTGGTGAATTTGTTATGCTGCTGACAGAATGGTTGATGACAACATGAGCAATCAGGCAAACTTGAATCAGCCTACTGGTGCGACCAATATACCTGCTGAGGGAGAGAAAATATCATCAGATCAGGAGCAACCTGATAATCCTCATGCTGAAGGACCAAAACTTTGCAGCCCATCTGTTGCAATTTTTGGTTCAAATTTGACCAATTCAACTCCTTGTGGCAAGGTATATCAGTCAGTCTAGAAATAGTATCACATGTATCCAATTTTCCTAATAAGATATTTACTGATAGTAGTATAAAATTGATAGTCTACAAAGTCTTTTTAATGAAAACAAACTGTCAATTTTACAAAAATGTTATTTTTATAAACCGATAATCTACATGTATCCATTTTATGACCTAGTGTTTGCCTTGAAGAGTATCAGCTTCTTTTGTAGGGGTCACCTCGATTGGCTTGCACGAATGAAATTTTACTCTTCAATTAATGTCTGCTTTATGAATTGAGGCTTATTACTGATGCAGCAGTGCTTTAATTTATCTCTCAATGACTGAATTATATGGATATTTTGCTACTTTTTCCAACTAATACTATGCCTCAAGTGGAAGTTCTATTTGAAGTTTGTTAACCTTCATTTGATCCATGCATATCCATAATCCTATTTTTGGTTCCAACTATACTGTGCTTTATGATGTACAAAACTTAAGGAATAGATCCAGTGTGCTGTGGATACTACCTATACCAACGACCCACAAGTGCTTAATCACTTACACGACACCACAATTATTACATGATCTCAATCATGGATGCTTAAAACTACTGTTCACACATGATCTAGAGTACTCAGCATGAGCCCAACATCACATCGCTTGGCAAGGCAAGAGTTTAACTTGTCTTAACCTATTTGCAAATTAATTGTTTTTTATGTCGATACTGTAATGATATGGAAATTTTATTTTAATACATATTTACACTCCATCCTGAAACAATAGTACTCAATGTTATATTGGTAGTGCTTGTTATCCAGCCGTTTTATGCATATCTTAGATTTTGATGAGATACATGTCTAGGTATTTTTTAGATATGGTGTATACCCAATTGAACTGTTGCTTGATTTGGACTTTGGAATTTATGATTGGTTTTTCTAGTGAGATTTGGTTCTTGAACCTGTATTGGTAGTATGGTTGCTGCTCTCTATTTCTCATTAATCCATTAGATTGTTGGATCAAAGCTTTAATTTCTACAAAAACAGTTGTTCTATGTTATAAGATGAAATTAAACTTTATTATCCATAGGCCCCAGATAATGTAGATCAGGATTCCAGAGCACCTGGAGACGAGAATAATGAGGTTTCAGACAGCGAAAAGATTCCGGTTGATCTATCCGAGAATAGGTCTTTGCCAGCAGAAGCAGATGCATCATTACTGAATGACGGTAAGACATTTTATCAGGTTTGTCTGTTCTTTAAAGCATGCTTAATCTATCACTGCAAAACGTACCCATTTACATATCAGAATGTCAGCCACAATAACAATGACATTGTTTTTCAAGTCCATATGCATCTGAAATTGTGAATGTTTTTAATTTGCCACACTGGCAGGAAGCAAACAAGGGAGTTGAAGTCGCAAGGTTATTGGCTATCAATGTAGACAGACACAGGATCTGAATGCAGGGCAGGGTCTATAATAACTTCTGAAGCTGTGTAAAATGCGCAGTATTCTTGCAAAAAAATCTTCAGGCGACCAAGACTACTTCCAAAACGGAGGCTTGATTCCAAAGTCCAAGTTTTGAAGGGATGTCTTATCAGCATTGCTGGAACAGAATGGTCGATCCTAGACTAATCCTTAACCTCCTCACTTGTAGTCAAGGGATACCCTCAGCATTCTTACTCGAGGGGATCCCTTTTGGATGCATCACTATGTCGCTTATCTTTGTACTTGGCAAGCTTTATCTGGCATTTGAGCGAGTATTGCCTTCGGATGCCTTATTGCATGCACATGGCAAGGACACTGGGCAAAGAAGCATGTAACATAGTCTTTGTTTGCATGATAGGTGAGGCGAGTACTCGCCCCTGTCAAACATCCAGGGTTTGTTGCAATTGACCTTTCCCCTCTCGTTCAGATCCTGAAAAAAAATGAACTTAGCTGTATCTAGTTTTCTCATTATATTCTTCGTAATCATTCTAATGTTGTTTGTTCATTATGTTGTTGGATTCATATAGCAACATGAAATTGTGACTACGAACTAGAGAACCATTCGTATGCACATATCTGGTCCGTAAGTTTCATGTGAAAATCTTATTACGCCTTGGATGAGAGTCATTTTAATTCTAGCGCGGAGTTGGATCAGCTGGTTCCGTAACACGCACACAGGAATTAATAGCAAGTATGAATCCACTGGATTCTGTCAAAAATTTCGGCTTGCTCGGAGGTGAGGTAAGGGAACCCTTGGCGAAGGTCGAAGACGACCGACCTTCTTTGCCAGGTTCTTCTGCAGGGAGTTGAGATTCGAGCTCATCTCCGAGATGCTGACGAGCGCCGCCTTCCACTTCTCACCACCGGCGGCGACGCCGAAGCCATTATCCGCCCGCCGTCATCCACCAAGGGACTCGAATCCCAAATAGTGGGAGACAATTGGACTCTCATCGAATCCCCAACGACTCTAGTTGAATTTGATGGCCCTAGGCACTGTTGAGACAGGAGAATATAATTTCATTCTGCTGTACGATTTAATGATAAATTTTTAAAAAATCTATAAAATAATTTATTGTGCATGAATTTATTTGATGAATAGAATTTAACTTAAAAATTGGATAATATTTTAGGAATAACATAACTATAAAGTCTAGGTTGATTCATTAAAAAATTATGAATATTTTTTTAATTTACTCAGATAATTGATAGAGATTTATTAGGGCTTCGATTTTTTCTGGCTCAGTTGTTGAAGGGACATCTTTAAAGAACCATGGATTATGGTTAATTATTCTCAAAGATTAATCTGGCTGAAAATTCGATCATGGTATTAAAAAATAGAATTTGATAGCCTTCCAAAATTAGAAATAATTTTTTTTACTTTCGTATTAAAATGCGAATTAAACATGCAAGACCAAGAGCAATCTTAAACACCAGTAGAATAGGTGAGGGATCGCTAACGTGACGGTTCTAATTTTTTAAACACCAGCAGAATAAAGCATTTTTCATCCTCGCCGTATATCTATTCCATCGACGGCCATCAACCATTCTAGATGAGACGACGGCGAAGATGCCACCTGTAAAACATGGAAATATTTATCTGCCGAATGCCATCTGACCCACCAGTAGGGTTTTTGGGGCAGGTTCGAGAGAAGAGTAGCAGTCGCCAGATCCTCCTGAGAAGGGTATCCGATTTCCCAAAACCTTGAATCCATTCTCTTCTTGCGACTCTTTAGTTTCTTATCCTGATTGATTGTTACCGCTCCTCGATCTGCAGCATGGTCTTTCATTTCATTTTATTTTATTCTTTTCTATTGTTTATGATGCTAGTTGTTTGCATTTTTTAGGTTTATTTACTCTGGTTGTTTCACTCTAAATTGTAAAGAATGCGATGCTTGTCCTTTTTCTTTAGGCGTTCACATACTA
>JBAMHZ010426695.1:0-11152 GCA_037177395.1 Alpinia galanga | reverse complement strand
TAATAAACAAACAACCATTCCATGAGTTTTTCGTTGGGAGACGACCTGAATTACCCTATACTGCATTAGTTAGGGAGTTCAGTAATTTATTTGATACCATAGTGCGACACAAAACGGGACCATATCAGTAACCCCGGAAGGATTACGGGCCTTGGAGTAGCAATCGGACGAGGATTGTGAACTAAGTAAAATCACCTGTCTCATTTACTTTATTTAATTTCCGCTGTGCAAACTTTGATTAAAAAACATTAAAGTTTTCAAAAGAATAAAAAGAAAATTTTTAAATATCGAGATTCACCCCTCTCTCAATTGTAAATATCCAACAAGTGGGGCTCCCTTGTGGCTCCGGTAAGGTACGATCTAGCTTTGGGACCTTTACTGGTCGAGCGAGCTTTCTGTGCTTCTTCGACATTGATATATTTCTCAGTCCACCCCAACAACTTGTCATATCTACCCGGGGACTTCTTCACTAGGGAACGAAAGAAAGCTCCATCACGCAAACCTTGGGAAATGACTGCCATCAGTACATCGGGGCTAACTGTATGTACTTTTAGGGTGGCTTGGGTGAACCTCTGTATGTACCAATAGACTTTTGCTTCACATTAAATAGCTTAAAAGTAGTGGGTTGATACCTCCTACAACTGGCAACATATTTCAAGAAGGCATCGCAGAGCTCGTTGAGACTAGTTAGGGATCCCAGGTATAGGAGCTGAAACCACTTATGAGCTACGCCCACTAGTATAATAACAATATTCGACACTTGATAGCGTCATAGTACTAGTGCAAGGTTGCTACATTCTCAAATTTATAAAGATGATCTTCTAGATCGATAGTGCTAACGTATTCTCCTAAATGAGGAGGTCGGAAACTAACTAGGAGTTCTTCTGTCAAAATTTATTCGACGAAGGGGACGATTTCCTTCAAGCTTGGTAGGTTGCTAAATGACTTTCCCCTTGCCCCTCCTCGCCCACACGAGGGGCAGTCCACACCGGAACATAATCCTTTGATGAGTGATGATCCTCCAATACCTCTTTTCCTCTTATGGGGCTGAGCCCCTGCACTACGATGGGATTTTGCTCTCTCCCTGTAGGAGTAACTTTCTTCCCTTCCTGTTGGTCGGGGGGAGGTTGGTTGCTCCTCCCTCCCCTTTTGATCCAGTGCTTCCTCGATGACCCTTTAGACCATGACCACTAAATGACAGCGGGTTAAAGTTATAGGGGTTTCTTTTGGTACAAAGGTTGAGGATCGCACCTCGTTCGACTTTATCTCTATGTCTTACTTAGCATATTCCCATAGGATGCAGTCATCTTCACGTGACCCTTCCCTCTGAGATTTTAATGGGAAAGTGGATTCTCACAGCCATAGTAGTATCCTCACTAGTGACCTGTCGAAGGTAACACGCGTCAGATGATAGCTGGTGTTCCAACTAATGACTTTTCGATGCTTAAGTCATATAAGTGGATGAGGAAAAAAAGTATATTCAAAGAAGAAAATTATTCAATAGTGAGAGTTGCCAACTCCCTCACTTTATCTCAATCTACCCTTTTATAACATCTCTGATGTTTCATTCCCCTTTACTATGTGTTCCTTGATACCTTTTGATAGACAATTAGGGATAATTTATGTGAGGAATCTTCACATGGTATACCAAGTGGATAGGAGTTATTATCTGGAGAGGTCTTTAGGGGGACCAGATGTGTAGAGAGACTTCTCTATGATCTATGGTTCTAAATATTAGGCTTCTCGGACTCTTTTCTCTGGAGTTGCTTCGCTCCCGACTCGAATAGCTTAACCTTTCTGTATTTTCTAAGCCGCTTCACTTTCGATTTGATCAGTTCAAGCCTGTTGTTTTTTTTCAAGTTGCTTTACTTTCAACTTGAATAATTTAGTTTTTCTATACTTAGTAAGTTACTTTGCTCCAATTCAAATGGTTCAAACTTGTTTGCTTTTTTTGAATCGCTATACTTTCAATTTAAATGATTTATTTTTTCTGTACTTTCTAAGTCATGCTGTTCTTTTTCAATTCATTACGTGGCATACGCTTCCCTACGCATGGGCCCGTCAAATATAGTATCACACATATTTCAATTCCATTCCAGAACACCAGCACACTTCACACCGCTCCTTTCCTCGTAAATGCTTGTAGAATACGAATTTGCACACGGCTGTCACACAACATAAGGCTGGCGGTGAAACTGCGAGCAAAGTCGCGTCGCGACCAACGTCGTATTTTTCTTCTTTTTCCTCGTTCGCTCGTTCTCTCTCTCCGCTCCCGAAGGTAATGCGCCTCGCCCCGCTTCCGGATTAGCGATCGCCTCCTCCGACGACGATTATGGCGAAGGTATGAAACCTAAACCAAAATCTAACAACAGTTTGACATCCCTCGGTCACCACCGTTGTTGATCATGAAGAGGAGGACTTCCCTCGGTCTCGTCGCACTTTTCACCGCCCTCGCTCTTATCCTCACCATCAATCTCGAATTCGAGCGCATCAAGGTAGGATTTTCCCTCCCCATTGCTTTGCTCCTTTCTCCCTTGCTCATGTTGGCGGTGCCGTTTCTTCTTCTCTTCTCAGGTGGATGTGCGGCGTGCCCAAACTGTCATGATGACGGAGGTATGCTTCTTGCTCTCCTTTATTTATACTGTGGCGTTACGGCGTCTTGACGGTGTTTCTTTGGGCTGCAGAGTCCGTGGAGGAATGCGCTTCAAGGTCTGCCCCACGGCATCGTCGAATCGGCCTCTGATTTAGAGCTCAAATCTCTCTGGCAGAGCTCCTCTTCTGATTCTAGAGTAATTTAACTTTTATTTCTCTTTGAGCTGATCATTTCTTCCTTTGATTTCTAAATCGAGAGAACCTTCTATAAAATTTTCAAACAGTACTATCGCCATTAGGCGGTTGTGAGATTTCGGTTGCACAAGTTGAGTTTGTCTTGTATTGATGCGGGAAACACAGTGAATAATATATTATTATAGGAGTTTCCATGCCTTGCGCTAAGCGTGACTGCCTGGGAATAAAAATAGTTTGTTGTGAAACTGTCTGGACATGCGCATCCCTGTTTGGGAGAAACAAATTGAAGTGAACGCCGCCTGTGTAATTTTGCACTGTATTTTCTTCAACTTTCTTCCTTGAGTTGTTGGCATGTAAAAAGTAATAACAACTTCCTTTTTCTATGACGGAAACTGTTCATAAGCCATATTTGGTTAGTTGGCTCGCGCAAATATATTAATTGACACTTTGACTTTTTTCTTTTAAAGATATTTTAATATTTGTGCAAGGAAAAACTGTTTGTAATCCAATTTTATCAGCAAATTGTTGAGATTTCGTCTCCGATATCTAATCAGAAATTCATGTTGGCTTCTAGCTATGCCCGGCGTATAATCTAATTTGAAGCAAGTAGACCTTATAGCTTAATCATGCTTATCCTATTATTTAAAAAATCAAGATTCTTTTTCTCTTCTTGTTGCCCATCTCAGTGGAGTTATTTATTTTTTTCAAATTATTTCTTTTTTAATTTACTATTTTCGCTAAGTGCATTTGATTAGATTGCTGTGGAAAAAACTAATCAAAGCTATTCAGCACTCTTGGCAATGGCTGTTGGCATTTCACAGAAAAACAATGTGGACAATACAGTTCGTAAAGTGAGTGCAGGCTAATGGCTAATGCAGATTTTTTTTGGTTAAACCAGAAGAAGGATGTAATAGAATGTCTTGTTTCTTGATTAATACAACTCTAGTAATTATTTTTTAATGTTTTTGGTTTCAGTTTTTACTAGAAAATTGCTCTATAATACTCTTTCACTATGATGGAAATGTGGATGGTTGGCGTGATCTCGAGTGGAATGGCAAAGCAATACACGTAGTTGCTCGTAACCAAACAAAGTGGTATGATTTTTTTTTATTGAAATGGAACAAAAAAACAATGCTTTTTATTTTTTGTGTGATTCTACGAAAACATAGTTCCTCTTTAGTCTATATATTCATGTCTCTACCAAGTTTGTTTAAGGCAAATTAGTAACTTTTACGAAATTATGGGCTTTCCTTAATTTTGCTCTCAACTTTGAGTTGCAACACTACCAACTTTTAAAGTATCATTCCATGCCCAAGTTTTGGTCTTGGCCTGAATGAATTTGGTATAGTGTTAAGTGTTAGTTATGTTATGCAGACACTTGGCATGCTTTGACATTCATCAAAGTTGCTGAAATGAATTTAGATGAGTTGTACTCCTTTAATACACTTATACTTAGTTAATTTATATCTAAAAATAGAACTATAATAAATAGATAATCAATTGAATCAAAATGCTATTATAATACTTTATCTTACAATATGTGATATGCATGTGTTTTGTTAAAGTATGTTTAGATGAATTTAATCCGAGCATCATTCACTTAATTTTTTTTTACTTTTAATAAGATTATGTAAATTAAATAATTGAACTAAAAGGCATTCTTATTTTTACTTCAATGCATGTCAAGATGGATTTATATTAGATTTACTACTATAATTGTATTCTACTTAACTTATTTAATTTTATTATTAAGAATAACACTATAGAAATTAGATAATCAATTGAACTATAATTTTAGAGAAATAAGATACACAATTAATAGACATTCATTGACTTCATTTTGACATGTGGCAAAACGTGCTAAGTGTCACCACATAATGATACTCATAGGCATGATGATATTTGACATAGACAACATAGGAGAAATTATACATGCTAATCAACATTAGCTTTTGGTAATTTTCAAGCATGGGATAGATGCTCAGTTCTTGGCTAGATTTCAAACCATGAATAACTGTCCACCAACTTATACACTTACAATAATTTAAATGTTCACAATGGCATCCCATTTGATTAATTTGACAAGAAATTGATAGTAGGATAAAATTGTTACAAATGTATAATGTGTGTATGGAATTATTAAAACTCAAACTTGACAATAAAATCGGTTCACATCTAGTATATTCTAGTTAATTTGTAATTGTTTTCCTATTTTTATACTTGTAATACCCTTATTCTTATTGGTACACTAAAGGAAGAGAGGATGTCTTCCTCCTCTGCAATATAGTTTAATTTATCTTTGCTGTTTGCCCTGGACATCAACATGTCAATATACATACAGACTTCTTCTAAGTTTTTTTTTCTTTTTTTGTAAATGATGATTTCCTGTGAAACACACTTTACAAGTTAATCGTATACTATATACATTTGTGTTTTGCAGGTGGTTTGCCAAACGGTTTCTTCATCCAGATGTTGTATCTGTCTATGATTACATCTTTTTATGGGATGAAGACCTAGGAATGGAGAATTTTCACCTTGATAGGTAAATTTTATGCTCCTTATTTCTTGATGGATCAAAACAGAGTTGTGGAGTAAGCTTTTCAATTTGTTAAGTTATTCTAAACATTAATTTTGGTGTTCATATGTTGATTTTCTATTCTATTTATCAGTCCATCCTTGTTTTACCAAAAGTTCCAATAAACATACCATACTGGTAGTTGGACTTTGAAAAATGAATAAACTTATACACTTGAATAGGTCCTATATGCATACCCCAGATGACCAAGTTTTTAAAGGCAAACTAATTTGTAGTCCACCAATTCTAAGCAATATCACTGCCCTAATCCCACATTAGTCTAAGTTAAATTCTCTAAAGCCAAAAAAGGAAAGAAAAAGTCATACAAACAGTAGCTAATAAGATATGCAATAGGTGAAGTGGATTATGTTACCCAAAATGCTACTGAACTCTCTTTAACTGACTTTTCTTTATCGTGGTTCTTGTCTTGGCACTACTTGATATTGAAGCTGCATGCCAGTATAATCTAAGATCATCATCAAGTGGAATTTGTCTATTGATAGAAGAATACAGAAGACTGACTGTTGATCATTTGTTGGCTTTTTAATTTTATTTATTTATTGCGGATTGCTATCCTATTCAAATTTACTTCTCCATACAATAGTTCTTCTTCCTGCAGAAGACATAATGCATAACCTTATGGTTCTCTTCATTTCTTATGCAGGTACTTGCGCTTAATGTCTTCTGAAGGTCTGGAAATATCTCAACCTGCTTTGGATCCTCATCACTCAGTTGATATACGCCATCGGATTACAGTTCAAAATAGAATGAAGAAGGTCCAAGGGTTTTTTATGCAGTGAGCTAACCTTGTATTTTTTAGGTTATTTCATTGTTGTTGCAGTTTCATTTTCTTTTTCCTTTATTGTTTAGATGGGTTTATGACCATCGTGGAAGTCTAAAGTGCTCTGAAGAAAGCATGGGACCTCCATGCACTGGGTAATATATCTATGCATAGGCATCATAATTTTTGTTAAATACTAGAACTCTGACTGTACCTTGTATCCATTGTACTAGAGAGCATTTGCAGTTTTGTGTTGATCCTTTAGCTAGTTCGTTTGAGGTTCCATTCTGGTGATGACATTTTCTGCCATGCTGTTCCTTTTTAAAAAACTAATAGAGATCCTTGACATATTGAGCATATGAGCCTTCACTCTTACTATAGTTGTGATGTGCTCTTTAGTGTGATGATTATAACCCGATCTGTGATTTCAATCTCTCATAATGAATACTAGTTTCATGTTACGTTAATAAGGACAAGAATTCTCATTCTTCCTCATCTATAATGCTTTGTTCATGGATGAAGGAGGGAAAGGAATCAATGGTGAAAAAAAAAAATCTTTAGTAGAAATGGAAGAGAAAGAAGGATAGGAGGAAAGAAGGGAAGGAGGAAAGAGGACCATTGCCTTCGGCTACCATGACTTAGTTAGATTGTGAGCTCATAGGAGGAGGAAAGGACCGCCTCAGAAAATTATAACTCATGGCTAGACTAGGAGCTTATGGGAATGAATTGTGGCCAGATTGCAATCTCATGATGTGACTCATAGCTAGGTTGCTAGCTTGTAGCCGCCATAAGTGATTCATGGCCTTGTTGCGGTCAAAATTTGCAATCGGGCCACCAACTTGAGGCCGCTACGAGTGATTTGCAACCTTGCACAAGCTCGCAGCGATTACAATTTTGCAATATGAGCTTTTCAAGTTGGGTAGAGTTCTGGAGTTTGCAACTGTTGGCTCTTCTAAAGTTCGTGATTCACAATAGGAATTCACGTTTATTCAGAAGGAATTTTTACAAGAGACTACAAAAACTTCATACCGCCTAAATGCGGGCAAAATTCATCCATGAAATATTTTTAGGATATGTAAATAGAGGAAGTTGTCTTGACTTTCTTGCAATTCACCCTTTCTCTTATCATCCGTTCTTATATGTGCTTAGGAGGAAATATGGCTTAAGTAATAAAAATACTCTACTTCGGTTTAAATGTGACTAAAATGGTTGTATAATTACCTTGTGTTTATAAAAGTAAGGTTGATATATTCATACCGGAAAGGATATATTTGTGTTGGAAACTTTCTCTGTGTTAAAATATACTTTAGATGAAAACTCAACTTGAATTTTAATGTTAAGCAGTTCTGCTGAAACACAATTATTGTGAGATATGTTGAACTTTGTTTCAAGAAGCCTTGGTATCATTTGTTGGGGCCAATGCGAGTTAGAGGAGAGGGGGTGAATAGCTCTTTTCGCGTAAACTTTGAGAATGCTATGGAAAACATCAATATAAGAGAACAACATACCACAACACAATATAACATATTTACTTAGTTCACAGCCTTCTAAGACTACTAATCCAAAGTTTATACCTATCGTTCTATCATTACTAATAATCTTTTTTCTTCTCAGACCAAATTCAGAGGTAAAAAAACCTCTTACAACAGTATATTATAATTTATAACTCAATGGAACAATGAAAGAGAAGAGAAGTGGATTAAGGCACCTTGAGCACAGGAAGTTCTTTATCTTTTTACTTTGAGATTGTCAAGTGTTGAGCCTTTGAGCACTTGAGTTGAGTAGGAAAATCGAGAACCAAATGTTACACTGAAAA
Source organism: Alpinia galanga (assembly GCA_037177395.1). NCBI lineage: Eukaryota > Viridiplantae > Streptophyta > Magnoliopsida > Zingiberales > Zingiberaceae > Alpinia > Alpinia galanga. The sequence continues at coordinate 3,193 of JBAMHZ010426695.1, read as the reverse complement.
AAGCTAAATCCTGTTTTTAAATAGCCTTCAGTCGAACACGTTTCTGTATCTTTTTTCCTCCATTAGTCAATTGCACTTACTTAGTAATTGACTATTGTAGAGGTTGAATGTTAACTCGGTCATTGAATGGTCACTGACTTCTGATATGCGGTTGAAATCATCGTGACATTTAATCGACAATCGATTGTTAGAAAGCATTAATCGATTGTTAGTATTTAGTTGAGTTGAATAGTCGGGTCAAAAACTTTCTATACTTTCAAAAAAGTGTCAAAAACTTTCTATACTTTCAAAAAAGTCTAATTAGTCGATTGAGGCATGACAACAATTGACTGATGCCCATCGGTCAAGTTATCCAGTCTAACTGTGAACATTATGTTTAATTTGAAATATGATCAGTTGAGTTTCTCTATCGACTGTCAAATATTTTGTTCACTTTTAATTCTTGATAGGTCGATTTGGTAACTCGACTGTTAGGGTTAATATGCAAAATCCTGATTTACTACGACCGGTAATAACAATTAGTCGATTGATGTGTTAATTCTCTAATTTCAGGGTTTACTCACATCAATTGATTGATTAATCTTCATAGTTGATTGATATGTAAAACCATCCAATAGGATCGAAATAACGATAGAGGGGTTGAATATCGTTGTTAACAAATTGAGCCGATAATGAGTATTCAAAGACAAAGTAGAGTAACGTGTAGCCGAAAATAAATCAACACAATAAAAAGTAGAATAAAACACAATAGATTTAACATGGTTTGACTTCCCTCCAAGGTTTCTATTCCATGGCCTATGATCTATCACGTTGATAAATCAAAAGATAAACCACTATATTTTCTCATTTCTAGAAGATTTAGAGGTGGAGAAACCTCGTACACAAAGATATATGATAAAATGTACAATAAGAGTAAGAATAATAACAATACAACAAAATAATAGGTCTACCAAACATGAAGATTGCCTTGAAAGAGAAGCACAGCAACACAGAATGAAGGCTTGGAGAATTTTCTTGCAGAACATTTAATGAAATGAATTGGTTTTTGTTTTCAGTTGTTTGAAGTGCTGTTGTAAAACCTCCCCTTTTATAGATTTGTCCTGGGTGCCTGGGAGGACTTCCGAGTGCTCCTAGCTTGACATTAATTTGATCCGACTAATCTAGTTCATATTCGACTCTGGTTGCCTAGATGCCTTCCAAGCGTTTGGATAACGACATGGTAGAAACTCCATTGGCATCGAATTGATTCGATTTAAGTTGGTTTATACTTGAACTCTAGTCGTATGGACTCCTTGGACTCTTGAATGCAAGCGTGGTAGAACCCTGTGGAGTGATAAACTTTTTTGATTGCCATGTCATATTGTTTCTAGATCCAATTTGAATCTTAACTTTGGGCGCTCAGATTCCACCCGATCGTCTAGATATCCGGACACCTAGATTCGATAAGGGCGCTTGGATTACTCTGACCCGGTTAATCTAATCTTGGCTGAGTTTTTATATTACAAAGTTAGTGTATAAGTAAATCTAGTATTGAAACAACTCAGTTCCTTCACTCCTTGGCTTATGTTAGAATTGCGCCTAACTCAAAAGATTACCCTTGTTCGAGAGTTAGGATACTTCCTTACTATTTTTTGAATAGAAGATCTCTCTTTTGAACTTACTTTGTCTCGTACCTTTAGGACTTACTTTTTATAGTCATCTAACTACCTTGCTAGAATTGTTGTCTCTCAAACACTTCTGAACTTCACTTACCTAGTCCCATCAGGTTTTTCTTGGTTGCTTGACCATCCTACTAGAATCCATGTCTCTTAGATATTTTTGGACTTTATTTGTCAAATTTTTGATCCATACATTTGACATAACATGTTAGATCACAAAACTTTCTAACTTTAAATCTTATCTCATATATCAAAATACATGTTCGATTTTGTGGTGCCTCCAACACTAATAATCTTCTCCATTTTAACGTGTGAAAATATGTTTAAAGTTAGAAATAAATATGTATGCATGCACTCTCCCCCTGAATAATAGATTAGAAAAATTCTTCTATTTTTCTCCCCCTTTTTCAAATAAACTTTTTTACTTTAAATTTTCTTTACTTTCTTCCCCTTTGATATACATTAAAACAGGGAGTAAAATGATCAAAGTTTGCATTCTTTCCCAATACATCCCATGTTATGTAATTGTAATAATAATTCATAAACATAAACAAAAGGGATCAAGTTATGAGTCAATACATGATATCAAATTAATTTGTATAGCCAACTCAAATCAGTTAAGTCAACATAAAGTCAATGAGAGTAAATTAGAAAGTTTGTGCTCAAGTCAACTTAAGGCTAATCACGCCAAGTCAAAGACTAATAATCATAAAATCAAATAAATAAAAAACTGGTCATAATAATTTCAAGTTAAACTAGATAAGTTAATATGCAAGTCAAATAAAATAAGTTAACTTCTAAGTCAAATACACTAGAATTAAAGTTAAGTCACAAATCAAGCCAAATCAGATATAAACCTAATCAGAAGGAGGATAATGACCCATCTGTCATGACCTAAACATTTTCATCATCTCCATGTGACGCTCCTACTGCAGCTTCATCATTGCTTGCTGTTGCTTCTCTAATCGTTGAAATTCTCTAGACATAGTCTACTTTAACTTAATGACTTTGTCCTTTAATGAAGGAGTAGCTTGTGGTGGAGGTAGTTGAGATAGGTTAGAGAAGTTAAAGTCTAGTAATTCCTTATCCTCTGATGATTGAGGCTTAGACTGCCCCTCACGCTTCCATGATAGGATATCATTTCTAGCATTTTGGCCAAGAAAAACTACTTAAACCATTTCATGTTAAACTCAGATAGGAGTTTAACATTACCTCAAGTAACACAATGCAGCTAATAGGGAACTTAAAATATGACAGTACGATGTATGCACTCTATTACTAGTAATAATATCATAGAAATGAATGTTATAATGAAACATATGCAAACTAATATTTATATCTCGTCTATGACATAATGCATATAAGAGAAATGAATGAAAATGTTGTATGATAGCAATGTCTAGTATTAAAAGGTAATATGCATATCACAAGAACCTTACACAGGATTATGTCCTGTAGAAGGTTGGTAGAACTGGAATTGTTTACAGTAGGTGTTCTTTCCTTCCAAAAGAAATAAGTATATATAGCCTCTAAGG
>JBAMHZ010426665.1:0-11153 GCA_037177395.1 Alpinia galanga | reverse complement strand
GTGCTTAAACCACTCATGATGTTGAGTCATCTACCAGAACCTGTATGTGCTTTTTCGGATCAGCTTTTTCGGATTGTGATCTGTGAAAAACTTTCGTGGGGCTGAACTGGTCACCTATAGAATTAGTCAGATTGTAATACTTGAATATCGATCATCTGCCAAAACATATCTATGCTTTTCGGATTGTAATTGATAGAAAACTTCCGTGGGGTCGAATAGATCATTTATAAGATTAGTCAAATCGTAAAACTTGAATAACTATATTGTCAAAAAAACAAAAGTGACTAGTTGATTTGATGGACACAATAGTCGTCCCATATTCTCAGCTACTAGCACTTTTCTAGTACAGGGTTTAAAGCTTAAACCATCACCAAAACTCATCCCAGCTTACTATTGCTATTGTGTTTGTTTGTAAGTGGAGTAGATGAACTTATCTTAAATAAGAATGGTTCATCAAAGATAAAACTGAGAGCTAAAAGTAAAATCCAAACCTTATTGATCAACTGTAGTTACCGAATTTGATCTCCCATTAGTTGGGCTCAAAACTTGCATCCTCCATTGGCCTAAAGCTCCCTGGCCAACAAAAACCCACCTCATCATCTTCAACAGAACTGACCTTGGCACAATCAAGCCCCTCACCTCAATTTTGCGGCCATGGCTACCCTCCCACCCTCAACATACCCCGATGCGTGGATGAATGAGCTTGAATTCCCAATGAGTGTATTGCAGAGCCATGGAGGGGCCACTAAGCAACGCAGCATAAGCGTAGGGGAACGAACACGATCAGTCCAAACCATGTGTTTTGTAGGCTTGGGTGCTGTGGAACTAACGCCGGCAGTAGCTGCTGGAGAAGATTCTCTCTGTTTGAGTTCATGTTTGATTGCTTTCTCCAATGAATTTTAATAAACAATTCTGGTTTTTTTTTAATATATATTTAGATCACCTTCAGTTGCTGCACTAACATCACTGAAAGAAAAATCTTGCACATCTGCAGGAGAAAAATTACTATTCAGAATTATATTATCCAGCAAATGGAACTTCTCTCAGAAAGAAATCTACATTATAAGCAGACCCAAATCATCTGTGCAGTTATTCATTTACTGAAGAGTACCATTACAATTTGGAGGATAAGCACATACCAAACATGAGATGTGGCTGCACTTCTCATAGCCCTATGGTTCTTGTCTTCAGCTGCTTCTGGTACAAAAACAAGGGCACCATCTTAGCAGAGGTTGGATGAGGGAAATGGTGACAGAAAAGAGGTATGGGTAAAATTGTGTATATTATATATATATATTCCTTAATCAATCTAAATGTGGTAAATTGTTATTATCTTGGATTTGGTTTTTCCAAGATAAATGATATCCGAGTGTCTTTCTAAATTGATCCTGCAGCATTTAGATAAATCATACTGACCGAACAGCCTTTTAGATGGAAAAATATTAATCCCAAATGATATACATTCCAGGAAAATAGATTCATATCCATCACAATAACTCTTACGTCCGCAGAAACACCATTCTTTCTTTCATTGGTAGCATTAATAGTTGTTTGACCTTTCTCCATATCCATGCAATTGGTCTATCTGCAAATGGTGACTGTTTTTCATGTTGCAGTGGGCAGAGGAGTCATGTCCAAAGATGCAGATGGATAAATTTTTTTTTTTCAAAAAAAATTGCTTTTGCAGAAACAAGTGCTACTGTGAGAGTTACTTTGGTTCGATTTATTTATCTAAAAATGAAAAACAAAAGATTCTTTTTTCAAGAATAATCTGTGGTCACTGATGCTTATTACAATGGCAAGTCAGTGGCCGGATAGAACTAGATTCTTACTTTCTTCAGTTGCTTTGATGCATTGAGATGCAGATATATTCACATTTCTCCCTTTGCTTATATACTTAAAGGTATGTTTTTTTTTATATGCTCCCAGATGAACTTTTAAAAAATTTATAAGAACAGTCCTGTGCAGGAATTTACCTGGTAGATGGAATAAGACTTTAACGTTGGACAATCTTTCAGGGATAATGTGACTGCGGAGTTTGAGTTGGACCACCAAAATTACGAGTGTTTCTTTGATTTACCCTGGCGGTTAATAGAGATCCATAAAGGCTCTAACCTTTTTCAGCTCAGCTGTCAATGAAGCGTCCCCATAGGACTTTGGGACCGGACTGACCACCTCAAGAAATTTGTCAAGCCTAAGGTGCAGATACCCGGTGCTATCAAAAAAAAATTAAAGGTAAATATTTTTTTATATGCCCTTAATGTTACAATGCAACGGTAGGATGTCCAGCTCAACTTAATAAACTAAGGACTATGTAACTGCTGAGACTATCTACGTAAATATTTTCTGATTTATCCTAATGGTCGATAAAACATATCTCATCTATGATTTATTTAATGTCATGTTAGAAATCTATGAGATAAAACTGATTAGTCATCTTGGATACTTTGTGTAATAAAAAAAAAATTTAAAGGTAGATTTTTTTTAATTGGCACTAAGTTTCCAAGCATTTAATACGATTAGGTTTGAGGATGACTAGTTCAATTCTATAAAAAAAAAAAAATTAATGGTCATTAAAGTAAATTTGAAAAGTACTCATAATTTGACAATGATGTCTGCCCTTACAATTATATCGTCATTATAAATATGTTCAATGTGCTATATATTAAAAAAATAAATTTGTAAGGACATTAACACAAAGCCACTCAGCAACAGTACGGAATTTCAAATATTCGAGGATCTAATTATATTTATCTGTGATATGTGTTCATGGTTTTGTCACTGCTTCGGTTCCGACTATTTTTAATTAACTATCTAATAAATTTGAAGCACAATTTATATATATTTAGGAGTAGATTTTTAAATATTTATTCATTTAAAATTTATACTTTGATCCTTCTATCCATCCTTTGTTACATCCCGTGGAGCATTAATTAGCTTTTTCACTCTAATGAATAACGTCAATTATGAATTATTTATGTTGTTTTGTTTGTGATAAATGACGTTCCACGTGTCACTATCTAGCGTAGAGGTGCAAACGAATCGAATAATAATATTTAAATTTGAGCTAAAATATATATATATGATATTCAAATTTAATCGAATATTTCAAAATAATATTTGAAATCAAGTAATTTAAATTGTTCAAATGTTGATTTGAACAGAATGAAATTATATTTCAAAATGAATTAAATTAATTCGAGTTCAGTTTGAATTATTTAATTTTAATGTGAATATATTTAAAATAAAAAATTTATTGAATATATTCAAATTTAGTTCAAATTTGATAATTTTAAATAAGAAATAAATATTTTTTAAAGATGAGATCAAGTAGCTTAATTATCCAAAATGTATCTTGAAGATTGAAAAACGAAAGTAAAATCTTGATAAATTCGATGAACAGAAAGAACACCAACCAACTCAATCTCTCGTCTTTTATTAACATTTTTTTTATCAAAAAAAAAAAAAAGACACTCAAAAAAAATAAATAAAGAATATTTTAAGATCGTAATGTTGGGCGGAATCAATAGACCCTGGGAAGGGCGACGGAGACGCTGACGGCCACCGCAAAGAGCAGCATGAAGAGTCCGGTGAAGTTGATGACCCGCGACTCCGCCCCCGGCGCCGTGTCCATCTGCACCAGCCCCGTCTCCGCCGTGCACACCGTCATCAGAAACACCACCACCCCCGCCGACACGTGCACCGGCAGCAGCATGATCCTCGTCGCCGCCGACGCCCCCGGAAACCAGAAATTCACGAACCCGAACACCCACTGCGCAAAAACCACATCGCCCACCTTCTCCATCAATCCCGCGCATGAATTTCACAGCACAGATTTCGTATTTGATTGATTACCTGCAACCCGAAGAGGCAGATGGTGAGCATGCCCAGCCAGGAGTGCAAGCTGACCATGTCGGGAAGGGTGGCGGCGTCGTGGAACTTGAAGGCGGCGTAGACCCCCAAAATCCCGAGGCCAAGCGCGATCAGGTGGAGGAGAAGGTGGACGAACTTCTGCAACAGCTTGTCCGCCGGCACTGTCTTGTACGCCATTATAGCTGCTCAATCCATTAAACCAATCCTCTCAAATTCTGATGCAAAACAGAGCAGAGCAGAGGGGAGCGGAGCTGTACCTTCGCCGATGATGAGAATGAAGCCCAAGGACATCACCAGCGGATGCACCTGCCGATATATAGCAACAAGCAAAGATCACGTCGTATTGATTCTACGATGGATGGATGCGTAAGAAGTTTGAGGAGCCAGTACGTTGAAAATGAGGTTGGGGTCGTCGGAGTGGAGGCGGGCGGCGCCGCCGCGGAAGTGGAGGACCCAGACGAGGACGAGGACGAATAAGGTGAGGGCGAAGACGTGAGCAACGTGGGTGATGTGGGCTGCAGCCGCCAGGTACCCGGGTTGCATCGTCAGGACCATTTCGACTGGTGCCGACGTCTCCGGCGACCGACCGACCGACAGCGATGTTGCTCCCGCTGGCTGTAGCCGGTGGCTTTTGGGTATTTGTAGACATTAAGAATGGGAATTGCGTGGAGAGAAGTGGCCGCCGGAGTTGGGTTTGGTATCAAATCGATGAACGAATGCTTTGTTTGCCGTGGAGGGAGGAGAGGAATCAAAGCAACGCATCTCTGGTTTCTCTTCCTCCATGGACTAGAACTTCACCTTCAGATTTCAGGTAGGACAAGTTCGATTCTGAATTTCTAAAAAACTTAGACAGACTGCTCTAAATCGGGTGTGAATCGAGAGTGTACCTTCTTCAGTGAAGTATGTCTTCGACATTGCTGAGCTGTAAGTACTTTTCTAACATATTTTTAGTGATTGGTAGATATCTCATCTATAAGTTACTTAGCAGGCCGAAGACTCAAACACTTGGTGCTAATAAAAAAAATACAATTATTAATAGGATAATTTTTCATACACTAAGGTTACGTTTGGTACGCTGTAATGTAATGAAATGTGTAATGTAATGTAATGAAATATGTATTACATTACTATATTTGGTTATAGTTTACAATGTAATCTTTGATTACAAGAGTAATTACATTCGGTTGTTTAGTATTCATTCTTATCGCCCTCGGTCATCTGTCGCCTGCATTGACTTGTGTTAACCTTATAGACCTTGTAATGTAATATGGATTATATAAATTTTAGCTCGTAATCTAGATTACAAGATATATAGCTTATTTTGTAATCTGGATTACAAACTATATTGTAATGTAATCTTGTCAAACAAATAAATTTGTCTTGCAATATAATCTGGATTACATTACAAGGCAGATTACATGCAACCAAACATGCCCTAAGAGTTTGATCTCTTTTGGGAATCATTTTTTGAAACTTTCAGAGTTTGAGCCTTTTGAGGGGCAAAAACTATTTGCACCACTAAATCACTTGCATATTATTAATCAAATTAAAATTATCAAATTAAATCACTTTAATCAAGTTCGTTTGAAATGATAAAATTTGCATATTATTAATCAATAAATTAACTCATCAAAATTGCTATCTTCGTGAGAAAGGAAAGTCTTGAAACAACGATAAAGTTATTATTTTGTGATTTAAAGGTCACAAATTTAAATTTTAAAAGTAATCTTTTACAAAAAAAAGAGATAAGGTTGTATACGTGCACCGAACTATTTTTTTTTTTTATTATTATTATGTTAACCCACCAAATGGAGACGAAATCTCAAGTTGTATTATGTGTGCTACTAAAGTTATACTACCAAACAATATCTTAGGTATATTGCCAAATTGAAGAATTTCTTTGGCATGATAGCTAAATTCCAACCCTTCTTTTTCTAAGAATATCAGAGCAAAAGACGAGCAAGCGACGATCGATAATCGATGATCCTTTAACACTGAAACCTTTGTTGAAGATGCCTCACAACTTGTTCTTGCATAGTGCATTCCTTCTTCAAGGAATCCATGAAGGTACTCTTTGGAGGAATGGCAATAGCCCAAAGAATATATACCATCTCAACACTATCACTTGAGCACATTGAACCATTGGTCCTCCTCACTTCTTACTATTCAGTCGGATTTCTTCGGCATCAACGAATGATTTAGAATAAAGTCGAAGCGGCATATATGCTCGCGAAGTCGATGCCTATGCTATTCCCTGCCAAGGCTGCAAAAGAACCAGCATGCCATGGAATGGAAGAACAAAGAATGTAATCACGTTCAGTTCCTGTTATCCGATCTTCTTTTGAAGATTATGTTGTCACCCTTTTTGGCCAAGTGACCCAATTGCTGAGTTATCGAGTGCTGAATTAGTCGAAAGGTTAAGCCATTGAGTGCTAAGTTAGCCAATCTATTGAGTAGTCGTCTGAGGGGGCTAAGTTATCGAGTGAAAAGAGATGTCGAGCTTTATATTTGATACAATTTTTTTAAAATAGATTGTCCTCTCAAGTGGTACTTCGAAATTAAATTGGATATCTATTTCTTGACTAAACATTTGACACATGTAAATCACGTTTGCACACAAATCATTTGGGTTCAATGCAATTTAGACTCTGAATTTGCATTCCCTTTTAATGAATTGTAGATCCGTATATGATTTAGAAAATGAAAACAAATAAAACATGATTTTATCATTTTATTTACAATAATGTGAATATCAAAATGAACATAAATAAAATAATAAATTTGCACCTGAATCAGAAGACATTGTCGTCGAAAGAATCTGAATATTTAATGTCAAAACAACCGTAGGGCTTGATTTTCCACAGGTGTAAGAGATATGACTCCATATGCTCTGCTCAATGGGGAAAAAGAAACAGCCGTTCATCATTCTCTCTTGCGGAGATCACATTCTATGTATAGAGCTAACTCTAACCCATGAACAATCCATCAATGCTAACAGTATAGATTAAAAGGTTCTGCACATTATGGATTCACATCTAATAATATAAATCCAGATCAAAATCATAATTAGATTACCTAACCAAATTAGATGTATTACAATAATAACATATCTGTCCACCACCAACAAGCACATGAACCTATGCAAGCTCACAACTGTAAATATTCAGTGTAAATCAATCAATTTGCACCTCGACTTCCATCCATCCATCCATTTCTTTTCCATTCAAATTCTAACCGTTCATACTTTGAGTTCTTCCTAAATTTAATTTGTCTGAAAGAAAAGGCAGATGGACACCAATTTGGATCGAGATGTGTATCATAATCAGAGGCCGAATGGAAGAAAGTCAACTGCTATGGAAGTCAACTTCTCATCTCATCACAAAAATGATATCAAAAGCCCCCAGAAGAAGCAAACTGAATCATGGCATCTTCTTAATTAGAAATCAAATGCAAAAGTCAACTGTTGATGAAGTCGCACAAATAAAATAGAATAAAAACTATGGAAAAGAAAACTTGGAAACAAACTCACACTTTAAAAATGTCAGTTCCAAGCCAAGAATCTGAAATCCCAATTGACTTCTTGTTAAATAGATTCCTTTCATCTGTTTTTATTTTTTGTTCTTGTTCTGCTTTCCTATATAAATGCTGCCTTGCCTCCTCTTTCTCCTCCTCACACTGTTCTATTCAATTTCTGAATTCAGTTCCTTATCTTTTGTTTTTGCATCTCAGCAGCCATGTCTTTGCTCGCCGATCTCATCGCCCTGGACCTTTCCGATCGCACCGAGAAGATCATCGCCGAGTACATATGGTTCGGTCCTTCGCCTTTCCTTTTGTTCATAAACTTTGTCACTGCCTTCTTTTCTCTGAAAATCTTCTCTTGGCTAACAGGGTTGGGGGTTCAGGTATGGACATAAGGAGCAAGGCAAGGGTATGTTGTTTCTGATTCCTTAGTCTTGTGTGCCGTTTTCATTCATCGTTCATCGTTCATCGTCGCCGTAGTCTACATTTTCGGTGTCGTTAACAGACACTTCCTGGCCCGGTGACCGATCCAAGCAAGCTTCCAAAGTGGAACTATGATGGCTCAAGCACTGGCCAAGCTCCTGGGAAAGACAGTGAAGTGATCCTATAGTAGGAATCTCATGAAACCTCTACTTCGATAAGCTTAACTGACTGAATTTTGCGATTATCAGTACTCAAACTTGTTGCTTCATACAGTCCCCAAGCTATTTTCAAGGATCCTTTCAGGAGGGGCAACAATATCCTTGTGAGTTCCAACTTAAGCTTTCCCAGATATCGTATCTATCGTAACAATTCGCATCTTTAGGTCATGTGTGATTGCTACACACCGGCCGGAGAGCCAATTCCTACTAACAAACGATACAATGCCGCGAAGATATTTAGCCACCCGGATGTTGTTGCTCAAGAACCTTGGTACTTTGCGGAGATTTAGTCCCTTTGTAGTCGTTCACTAGCTCTTTGTTTCTGATCGATCTTATTATTCTCTCTCGATAGGTATGGCATAGAGCAGGAGTACACTCTCCTTCAGAAGGATGTTAAGTGGCCTCTTGGCTGGCCAGTTGGAGGCTTCCCGGGTCCTCAGGTCTTGTCTCAATTCAAAATTTAGTTTGAGCGTAAACTTTCTAAGGAGATCTCACTCGCTAATATTATTTTTTTTATACAATAACAATCAAGTCTTATTCTGTCTATTATATGAATCATTTTATATTATTAGATTCTATTTTCTATTATATCATCATTTATATTTAAATAAATTTTATCGTTAGTAATTAAATCTTATTTTGCCTTCTTCTTTCTCATTTGATTTGCATATTTATAATAATTTATATTATTTACCTCGAATTTTTGTCGGTCGTCTAAATACATATCTGTATCATCTTAAATATGTCTTTCGAAATTTTTCCTAAATAAGGACAGTTTTAAATTTCACTTTAATGTTTTCATTTCTTATATTATTATATTCACTTTATCATTCTCATCTTTACAACTCTTATCTTCTTCTCATATACTTGAGTTATGATGAAACATTCAATTTCACATAACATAGCAGATATAACTGTCATTTCGTAGAACTTCTCTTTAAGTTTTAAAAGTATTTTACGATCACAAAGAACACTCGATCGATATTCTCCTCTAATTTAACTATTTTACTTGTGTATTATATAAGATATGTCTCTTAATTTTTTTTATAAAAATATTTCTATATCTAATATTGTTAAATTTAAATTTTATATATTTTGTCTTTAGTCTGTTAAGTCTAAAACTTTTATTTTTTTTTTTCCGATAAATTTTTTTTTGTTATCGAATCTTATTGATGTTCATGTATGCTAACTAGGATTGTTGCAAACTCTTGCAGGGTCCTTACTATTGTTCAGCTGGTGCAGACAAAGCTTTCGGCCGCGATATAGTCGATGCTCATTACAAAGCCTGTCTTTACGCCGGGATTGACATAAGCGGCATCAACGGAGAGGTCATGCCGGGCCAGGTAGCGTGTTCTACTTATCGTTCGTCGTTGTCGTCGTCGTTGTCGGGCGATAAACAATCAGAAACAACCTCAATTCATGTCATGTGTGCAGTGGGAGTTCCAAGTAGGCCCTTCAGTTGGCATCTCAGCAAGTGATCAAATGTGGATTGCGCGCTACATTCTTGAGGTAAAGTGTTCATGATGTCTAACTGAATCTAGTCCATCGATCGATTCGACATTCGTTGTTCGAAAAACCTTTCGGAAAATAGCTTGCTCAGCACTGTCATTTGCTTCTTGATGCCATCAGAGGATCACTGAGATTGCTGGAGTGGTGTTGTCTTTCGACCCAAAACCAATTCAGGTCAGACTCAAAGAGACTAGATTTTGTTTATGACTTACTACGAAACCGTCTTTCGAACTCGTGTCTTTGTAGGGCGATTGGAATGGTGCTGGTGCTCACACAAACTACAGGTGACAAGTTTTGTTTTTGGCTCTTCATTCGATCGATCATCATCGTCGTCGTCATCCTTTTTTTTCTTTGTTGTTTTCAGCACCAAAGCCATGAGGAGTGATGGTGGCTATGAAGTCATCAAAAAGGCCATAGAAAAGTTAGGCCGGAGGCATAAGGAGCACATTGCAGCCTACGGTGAAGGCAATGAACGTCGGCTCACTGGCCGTCACGAGACCGCAGACATCGACACCTTCATTTGGGTATGTTAAATGAGTCATACTAATATATTATTGAATGAACATAAATAAATTTTTATAAAACTGAACACAAAAGTTTATTCACGAACGCTCTGACATCTGATCGAGTATGTACTTATGCCTCTCAGGGAGTGGCTAACCGCGGAGCGAGTATTCGGGTCGGCCGTGACACTGAAAATAATGGTAAAGGTGGGTTGAATTGCGATAGTGCTAGCTTTTTTAGACAAGAGGTGATCCGAACAACCGTGAATTATGAGATGTTTGTGTGTTCAGGTTACTTTGAAGATAGAAGGCCGGCTTCGAACATGGATCCATATGTTGTCACTTCGATGATCGCCGAGACTACAATCCTGTTGGATTCATAACTTGAGTTGGCTATGAAGGTCAAAAGTGTGTGCTGCTCTACTTTCTTTGTCGTTCGATAGTCCTTCGACTCCCTTTGTGTTGTGTATGTGTTTGTATGTGATGATCGTTGAGCTAAGGCGGTTGTCTTGAGCGAGAAGAACACTCAAGTTTAAGTTGCATTTTACCGATAGCAATAAAAGTGTTTTAAAACCATTCATAAGTAAGATTGGTGTTCGATTTTATTTATTTTAGTTCAATATGCATAATATTTATTACTTAAATAATTTATTAAATTAAATGAATAAATTTAAACTTATTGAACATAAATAAATAATAAATAGAAACTTTAAAAATTTAAAAGTTTTATCAAATCAAATTTAACTGTGTTTATTGAGCTTGTTCAAGAATATTGTCCAAACTTGTAATCGAACTTAATTATTAACATCGCTATTCTTATAATTTATGTTCATGGAATCTATTCTATTTCTTTATATTTTAACATATTATAAATGGAAAATTTGGAAAGAATATAAAAAAAATATATAAAAAAATTATTCACTAATATTTTTACATATACTATTTTTGACAATTAAATTTTATAAAAAAAAAATTGGACTTGAACACTACAAATTTCTTTTCTCCATTTTTTTTTATTTTCCTTTTCTACTAGTAAGATTTCAGTTGGGCCGGATCGGGCCGGGCCGAATTATCGAATCTTGATCCGTTAAAAGCCTGGCGAAGCGGT
>JBAMHZ010426654.1:0-11155 GCA_037177395.1 Alpinia galanga | reverse complement strand
ACGATGGTCTTACCCAGGCTTAGAAACTCTCCGCTACACTGGTCAACTGGTCAAGGGGCATAGCTTCTTCGTAGATTTATCTCCCTTCACCATCACCATGAGACTGACGGTGAGGAGCGTTGGGGGCGAACGTAATCATCTTTTGCCACAAAGAAATGTTATGATAGCTCATAAATCCTCCGCTACACTGGTCAACCGGTCAAGTGATATAGTTTTTCCATGGATTTAACTTTCTTTACCATCACCGTGGGACCGGTGGTGAGGGGTACTGGGACGAACATAATCGCCTTTTGCAATAAGAAATGTTACCATATAAAATTCATCATCATCTTTATTATTTATTGACCGATCACTTATACATTATAATTTAATTTTTAAATTTAAAGGGATCTAGATAACGATGAATTTGTTATAAGATAATATTTCTAGAAGTATACTAAGTTTAAAAAGTTATCTCCTCCATTGGATCGAAGTCTAAGACTTTGATAAAATTACACCTTCCATCGGAATTGTATTAATAAAGTCTTTTGGTAAGTCATAATAATTTTGAAATCAACTTTGATAATAATTAAAAAAAAATACTCCTTGTGCAAAGTATGGCATACCTTTTGTGAAAATGCAAGTTAATTTTATGTAAAGATTCTTATCTATTCTTTTTAGTTTCATTTGAATACCGTTGAAATATATTATTTTAAATGATTTTAATTTTCTCCCTTTTTAAATTTATAAGTTCTCTCCTCTACCTCATATCCAAGATTCAAGGTGTCAACTCACATTTTGTTTTTTTTTTTAAATGAAAATAACAAAACTTTTTAGGATTTTTAATTTGGTGTGTGTAAGTTTAGGTATGCTTCTCTTGTTTCATTGGGGGAACTAAATTTCAATTTAATATTTGTCTATTATTAACTAAATTTCATTCATGATTAAAGTTAATGAGTGCAATTAAGAAAATGGGGGACCATATTTATAAATATAAAAAGGAAAGAAATAAACTCTAAATTATGATGGAGAAATTCTAATATTTTATGACATAGGTCTTTGTGGGGCACCTACTATAAAAGTTCTTGGGAGCTACCATATATTTAAGTATCAACATTCATAACACTTCTTTTTCGATAGATAAAAAATAAAGAGTTTATAATTTGTTCACGCAGATAAACTATAAATATTGCAACTTCAATTGAAATGCTTCAATAGATTATTGTTTTAGCTTAAACATTTTCCCAATTGATCACAATAATTAACTTTTTAGCTCTTTGAATGCATATAACAAAAGTTTCTATTTAATTGCATCTTTGATGAAAACCCATATATAAACAACAATTTTTGTATAGTTTCTAGTTGGATTCCATTTCATGCTTTAGCTAACCAAATTAAAGCACTCTGTTGTGACCAACTAATGGTTAAATTATACACAACGAGAAGACAAGTGCCATTAGAAAATGTAACTGATTATCGTGAACAATGATTGCTCATGGAGGATTTTCAGGAACGGGCAAGAAGAAATTAAATGCATACTCTAAAGGCTAAACTTTTCGTTGCACTTTAGTTTATAGTCTTTAGGATTGTGGATGCGAGTGGAATTGAATGGAAACAAAACAAAAAAAAACATTTCAATTGCATTCTATTCCACCCTAACGAACATGATTTTTATAGAATACTTTATAAGCACTGAACATTGTTTTTTTTTTTTTGTGGCACTCTGAAGCTCATGCACAAGATCTTATTGCTGTAATGCTTTGCGTGCCGAGAACTCGGCCAGAGACATGGGGTTTACAGGGCAAAAATTGCGTGCCTTGAGCAACCAGGGAGGGAGCGCAAACATAATCGTGGTTACGGTGGAAGCGTCCTAAAGCTGGCGGCAGAAAGGACTTTACAAGTTTTGTTTTGTTTTGTATTGTATTTTTCTTCACTTCTAAGTTGTTCCATGTACTTTAGATCTCTCCATTTTCGTGTTGCTCCACTGTTTCCGCCATAGGAAAAGGAATATTGACCTGCAGTTTGAACAGTCCATGATCGATAGTTAATTAAACAAACTTTAGACCACCCAGTGGTCGACCTGGAGCTGCACTGTTTTATTGTTTTGATTCGAGTTTGACCTGAGCTTGAGGCTTTACCAAAATACCATGAATTTACTCGGTTTGCCAAATTAAATGAGCTAATTCAATCAATGCATATATAACATGAAAATCAAATCACGCACAATCAGGAGAACAGGGAGGAGAAACCATAATGCAGTGGTAACTCCAGAGAAATTACTAGTAGATAAAGCATCTGACGTTGACAGGCAATTTTTCCTCGATAGAACAAGGCACAGTTTTCACATTCATGGGATGGATTAATACAGAATTATATCTTTTACAGAAACTGACGTTGTCGATACGAAGGGTGTTTTTTTTTTTTCCAGATGAAAAAGGAACGCAAGCAGCTTCAAACACTAGGTTGCTTGGTAACACATGAATGGGGTTTAGCTCAGCTATTGCTTTTACACACAGTTGCCTATTAGTAGCTTCAAACAGTTGACCTATAACGCTGAAGGATTAGCAGTGGACCCCCTTCACAATTGTAGTATCAGCTCCTAGTCCTGAAGAGGAGAAAGGAACAAGAAGGCATTAGAAATGACTCTTCAAGAAACAGTTCAGTCCTCTAAATGCAAAGATAACTCAAGGATGTTAGACGCCTGAAACAATAAATCAAAATGTTTCAGGAGAAAATATGCTGCATAAACTTCTCACAGGAAGTTTATCAGATGTCAGAAGGCAAGTTCCATCTATTAAAGAATCAGACAGTTCTTTTGACAAAAGCTGAGCCCATGATTTTTGGCATATTTACCCAATGCTTCAACAACAATGGTGGTGGTGTTTTTGGCAATTTGACAGTTTCTAGTACACCAAATAAAAGGCAATGCAAGTAGAGTATTAGGTCGAAAGAACCTGTTCGATTGGTTGAACATCTTCACTCTGCTCATTGTCTTGAACTTCATTTCCTTTGTTCTGGTCATCTTCTTTCACTGTATCAACTACCATATCTTCCAACACATTTGTCTCCTTCCCCAAATTCATAAACTCTTCAGGAATTTGTCCTAACTTTAGTGCCTGTATAGCAGCAAAAAACACAATTCAGGTAACGCATTAAAATTAGAAGAAGAAAAAGGAAGACTTCTTTCTTACAGGTGAATTCTACTATAACTGCTTAACTAGCCTGTTCATTAGTGATGAACATACCTTTTCAAGCCTAGCAACTTCTTCAAGGGTTTGAGAATTGATGATCGCAGCCTGCATATAAGAAATTAATAGACCAACAAATGGGACAATTCGTAACAGTAAATGTTGTCAAAAGCAGGTCATTCACATCAGGATAGAGGTACCTCTGATAATGAGTGGTTAAGTTAAAAGGATGCATTATATAGGAAGAACAATTATTTCTAGCACTTCATTTTTTGCCGAAGAGGAAGGAGTTACCTTAATAGCAGTAATTTGCTCCAAAGTGGGGGTCACTTTAGGAGGCTGCTCTAATTGTGAAACATTTGGTTCAGTTGGAACCTCGCCCAGCGTTAATGCCTTTGGAATTACTACTTTCTTTGCCTCCTCTTCAGCTTCTTTAGATGCAAACAGCCTTTCTGCTTCAGTCCTCTCCTAGTAGTATAACACAAAACAATACATTTTACAGGAGCAGCAAGCAAAATTATGATGCCCAGTAATTCACCTCTAAAATTGAAACGCTAGAAATTTATGGAAAATCACCCTACAGAATCAGCAGTGTAATATTTCAGATGAACTAACTTTAAATACAAACATTAACAAAATTGTACACTAAAGTTTTAGATCTTGTTTTACTACTTTTTTCTGTAGCTTGGAATAGTGCAGTATCATGCCTACGCACATCAACATAAAACATTAATTAGCACTAGTCTGGCCATGCAAAACTAAATTTTGAAATGGATTTGGTGTTAATTAATTTCAACAATTTCTTTGACCTTTAAATCAACCACAATCTCAACCCTCCGGAGGACAAACTTATTTCCTCTATAATTTACTTCAATGTGATTAGGACATTGCACCCATATCTTTCATATTCTTGTTTATTCTAGCTCAAGGAGGCATAAATGCCAAGTCCAAGTAACAGACTCATACATCTGCCCACTAATCTTTAGAAAATTTATTTAGCAAAGAAACTTAGAAAATAACTATTTGAATGTAGATGTAATATTTTGAATAGCAAAACATACAGTAAGATTAAAATAATAAAAAAACAGATCCAGCAGAAAATAACATGTTTCCAGTATGAATCACAGTTGTAAGACAGATCCAGCAGAAATTCCTTCAACCAACCTTCTGTTTCACTTTCCTGAAATCTAGCAAACGCAACTTTTTGAGTCTGTAAATGACATACAGTCGGTAATTTGGCTTCTTTGTAATATTATTGTCCAGTAAGCTAAGAAATTGTAGCTTTGGAAGAGATGCAAGAGGATCAATCTCCACCAGATTTACCAACCGGTTATTAGTGAGAACCAATGTGTGCAATTTTGGTAAAAATTCTGCAAAAATTTAAGGAAGAAAAGTGATTAAAAAGGTAATGAATTACAGGCAGGTAATTCTGTTTATGCCCCAAGATACAACCTCCAAGGTTCAGATTGATACGAGTGATGCGGTTATTGTTAATCAACAGTGTACCAAGACGATTTAAGTAGGGAAAATTTTCAAGCTTCACGATCTCATTATCAGATAAATCAATGGTGTCAAACTGGTCCTGCACAGACAAAAATAAATCAGAAGAATATACAGAGTGAATATGTAAGATAACGATTCTAGGGCGAATATCATCTTCTCCAATTTTTATTAATTGTATACATTTTGGCATACAAATCACCCTAAAGATGTTTTGTCACACAAGTGATGAATATTGCATTAAACACAAATTACATTGCATTTCCAAGTCAAAACCAGTATTGAATGTTGAGAAATCCAATGTAATCCACCTGAATTTGCCAGTCACTTCACAATCAAACCTTGCGGGAAATTAATACTGACACTAAAAGACTAATTTTGAACTGTATGTAACATTAGGGACATTAAAACGAGCTCAAGAATAATCAGGACACAAATAGAGACATAAATCAGCGCCAGGTCCAACTCACCTCCGTAGCACCAAGGTTCTCGATGACCGCGATCTTATTACCTGAAACCACCATCAGAAACAGCATATCAGAACCGCGACGACTGCAAATGCGGGAAATTTGGAGAAGACAATAGGCCGTCGTCGTAGGAAAGCAAACCTAGACTCTGGGTAGACAAAAAAAAGCAAGCAAGCAAGTCACGTAGCAGAGGGCGAGGTACTCACCGCGGAGATCGAGCTCCCGCTCTTTGATGGCATTGAAGAAGTGAGGACTCTTCCATATCAAGTCCGCCGTCAGCCTCACCATGTCCTCTGCCTCTGCTGCTGCCGCCGCCCACCGCTACACTAGGAAAAGACCTAAAACCGTCGTCAATCGCTTGGCGGTGGAAGGCGATCGAGCTAAAACCTCGCGTAGGGTTTCCGTGCAGCGCCCCGACCGCCGAATGCTACCGATCCCTTTTCTTCACTGCCGTGACAACGGATTCGGATCTGTCACGATTTGGATCCGCCAGCCCGCTTTCAGTTTTCAAATTCCAGTTGAATCGATTTCTTTGGTCCGGTCTTGGACAAGAAACGCGTTGGCTTGACACGAAACCCTTGAACCGGATGCCTAGTCATCTTTTGCGTCTGCCGGTTTAAGAATCTGCGAGCTTGCTATTGGTCAAACACGCCTGTGCCAGGTGACTCCGTACAAAACACCAAACAGGAAAATGAAACCAATCATACGCCTCGAAACGGTGTACCGCGACGTCATAGCTCAGCTGGCACCGCCGCCGCTATCTTCTCTCTCCGCTGACAAGGCTCTTACCGCTGTTTGGTGGCTTAGCTGGCACAGCGGCGATTTTTACGGTCTCCAGCCTCATCCTTATCCTTACGCGGAATGATACTTATGCTCACCCATACATTGGACACCCAAGATCTACTCTTGTAATTATTGGACTAAGCAATAAGGACACGTGGTCCCGATAGGGTAACGTCGTTTCCAACGTGTTCGCTGAATAAAAACGGCGCCTTTATAATCCTCCTCCTTGCGCTTTTCTATCGATCTATCGATCGGGCTGGACAATTTGCCTCGTCTTCCTCCTTCCTCCTACTGGATATTTTGATCCTCTCGATTTGCATGCGATTGGGCGAGTTCGGAAATCTGGGTTTGGCGGTGGATTAGGGCTTTTTTACCATTAGTTTCGAAGAGCATCGACCATGCCTTCGGTGCTCGGAGAAACCCTCTACCGGCGACCGACTTTCTACTCTTCTTCGTCCTCACTCACCTCCTATAGCAAATCCAGTTCCAGCCGTCTTAAACAAACGCGTAATAAGTGGAATCATCGCAGTAATCTTAGCTAACATTTGCTTTCCGAGGGGTGTTAAAATCTCACCTCGGTTGCGAACAAATTAGGTTTTCTTCTCCATTCGATTTTCTTCTCCTGCTCCCTCTTGTCTTTTTTCTTCATTCTTCAATTTGTGGTGCCTTCACGTGCTTCGAGTTGCCTTGGCATCTTAAAGTTTGGAATTTTGCTGCTCTTGGTGCTTTAAAGAAACTTGACAGAGGTATTTCCTTGATTTGTTATTATTCTATAGATTACTGCTTGACGAGTATAGATCCGTTAGGTACTCTAAGAAAATTTGCGTTTTGATGAGATGAATTTGAGAGTTATAGAGAGGATTGTTTGTCTCGGGGTTTTTTTCCCCCGAGGTTGCTTGACCATGTCACGATGTGAACTGAAATGATTATCAGATAGTACTCAATAGTTGGTAATATGCCTGGTGACACTTATTCAATGAGTTTGTATAGCTAAACAGTTTGTAGGTCTAGTTCATTCAACCAAACAGTTTATAGGTAGACTTGGTAAATGGACATAAAAATATAACTAATAATCCTCTTGCATTTTTTGGTAGATGAAATCCATAATTGCTGCAGGAAACCAAAAGTCTACCACAAGATGTTTGTTATCTAATTGTACTTGCTCAATCCTTGCTTCTGCTGTTTGCAGATTTGGCTACTTGGATTTTTTTTCCTTCTCTTGTCTACAAATGAAAAGATGATTAAAGCATTTTTTTGTGTTCATTTGACAAGGAATGGAAATTGCAGATACTACCTCTAAATGTGATTCTTTTCCGTGGAGCTACTTCTGCTGTTTGCAGATTTGGCTACTTGGATTTTTTTTTTCTTCTCTTGTCTACAAATGAAAAGATGATTAAAGCATTTTTTTGTGTTCATTTGACAAGGAATGGAAATTGTAGATCCTATCTTCCTCGAAATGTGATTCTTTTCCGTGCAACTATATCTTTTTGAAACTAAATATAAATACCTGTGCGATTCCCAGCATATTGCACAAGTATGGAAAGTGAATGAAATTTCAGTTTAGATAGATCATTTCTCAGATGTTATGTTCACTTTGGGTTCTTGTGCTTCTAACCAAGAGCTATACCTACTCTACATGTGCATCAAAAGTTTCATTATGTTTATATCACCGCTTCATAGTTATCAATACTTTGTGAGATGAATTCTCTCTTAACAAAAATCCCTCTGTTGTAACATCAGTTATTACAACTATGATCCGGAACTTAGCTGTGACATATAACTTTTTTGTTTTTTGTTTTTACTTTTACTTCCATTAACTTATCATAGATATTACTGATTATTAAAAGAAAAACGTTCAATTGACGGCTAGCTGTTTGTCTTGCAAAAAGATAACTTCTAAAGCTTTTGAGACTATCCATTCTTTTGCAGTCCTGACTTCATGGAATCATCGGCGGAGCATGAATGCAGTACTCCTACCATCAGTGAAAATAGTTTGAAGAGTGTAGCCTTGGAGGATCTTGACATTTTGTCTATTAATGAGAAGGATGAACTGCTAATTGGAGAACTTGGACAGCTTTTAAATGGAATCCTTCGTGTTGGCGATTCTTATAAGGTAGGATGTGATAGTGACCTTGATACAGATCTGGATGAAACTTATGCTGTCAATCAGGTTGACATAACTCCGATGGATGACAATAAATTGGAAGATTTTAACAAGCATTCTTCTGGACACATGGTGGAATATTTGCTATCACCTCCTTCCCAGGACACAAGAGAACCACTGAGTATAACAAGAGATGCTGAGAACTCTGAAAAACCTGTAAGTTCTTTTCCACACCAATTTGTATATCTATTTTCTGTCCAAATTATGCTACAAAGAGATGTTGCATTAAGTGGTTGCTTATAATGTTAGGAAAAACCATGTTCCACACATTTCTATAGTTTTCCTTACTAATGTTAGGATGAACCTCGTCCTTATATTGATCATTGTTTTAAAGGCCTCGGCTTAAGCTGCTTGTGGCTGTGTAAGCTTATGCAGAGAGGGATTGCACATTCAGTTATGGCCACAAAAGGGTCATGGACATTAAAACAATCCGTAGGTGTACTTTTGAATATGATTCTTGTAATACATTTCAGCCACTGTAATATTCCAATGTTGACTTGTTAATTTTAAATATGATTTAAAAAAGTTTCAACCTGTGGGTATTCCTCCAATAAGTAACCCAAAATTTTACACATTTATTAAATGAGAAAGTGACCCACTAAGGGGAAAATGTCATCGATACGAGATAGGGAAGGACAATGACTTTATTTGAGTTTCTAATGAACCTTCCTGATTTATTGAATTGGTTTGTCTGGCTTATTTGTAATTTTCACCATAATTAGAGTTCTATGGCACATTCTTCATGTCAACCTTTCAGTGCCTTCAATACCTATCTGAATTTACCTGGTTATGTAAGTTCTTGTGGAATTACTTCTTATTTTAACGTATACTAGAATATGATTAAACTTGATCCAGAGTTAAGGTGTCGAAAATTTTCTGCTCCATGTTCATTAAGAAATTTGGTTTGCATTGTCCATGTGTCTGTAGGGTGCTCAACTTATCTAACAATCAATTTGTTATTTAATGAAGAATAGTCGATGTAAATAGCTTTATCAATTTATTACATAAATCATGGTTCTTATTGGCTTCCCAGTCTACTCCAAAGCTTCTCTCAGCCTTGAAAGGAAGCCGTGCGCAACTAGGCATGCAGCCGAATACCAAATTGACCGTCAAGTGGGCACCAGATGTCTATGACCCACCAGTTACATCTGACAGCCACACTGTGAAGGGGCACCATCGACGTTACAAGATTATAAAGAAAGAAACTCGGAAGCAAAAACATAGTAAAAACAAGTCCTACAAAAGCAGCAGCCACGACAGGAAATCCCACTCTCAGAAAAGCACGGGCAACATGGACTCCCGGATGATAATGTCATGTCCAAAAAACCCTGATTCCCAAATCTTTTAGCATTCTTAGTATTTTTAACGTGCAATAAATGTCTGATTTATAGTTGCCTTCGTTGTTTTCAGGTTAGCACTGCTGCGTGAAAGAAGTGCTTACCAGTCAAAGGTGGAAATCCCGGGCTACTCTGGTTTGACAGATGTGAAATGTTGAAATAGGGCATGGCGAGTTTGTTGCTGCTATGCAATTCTCAGTTGCCATGGCTGGCTAAGTACCATGAAAGGAGCAGCTGCAAGAAATTTATATTGCTCGGTTGTTGCTGTGCAGTTTTAGCTTAGGAATAATCGTTTTTTTGGTGAATTAGAGAGGGAGCTGCTGGTGTATTTCAACTGCGGGTTTCAACTACTGCTACACTGCGGGCTCGTTCAGCGACTGTCTGCTATATTGTCTTTTTGTCATTGTCTTGTCGCCTGATGGGGGAACTAAAGTGGTAAATTCTGTATTGGAATGTTAATTTAGTGGCCAACTAATATCGAAACTCTACTTTTAATAAATTTATGACCATCATTATCGTTGGTCCCACCCGCGAATATAATTTAATATTATTCAGTTTAATATTAACTAATATAATAGAAAAAATAAAAACTGAGAATTTTTTTTTGTTGATTTAGAGTTCAAGGAAAATTTTATTCTTAGGAGATAATATGATTTTTGGTTATATGTTTTATTTATTGACATGATGGGCATAGGAATCATTTAATATTTAAATCAAATGCGGTAAAATAATATAATTTTAAATAGATAAAATTATCAATGATCACTGAACCATATGCATCCTAAAAGAATTATAAAAACCCAAGAGCTTAGAATAAAAATGTGATGCAACATAGGGTAGGCAACAAATATGATGGTAAATGAATCAAATGTTCCTAAACAAATTTAGTGTTTGATTTGATAAAAATTCATTTATGTTCATTCAATCTTAATAAATTAAATGAATAAATTTAAACACATATTTATTTAGTTTGTTAATATTCATGAATACTATTTGTGAATAATATTTATGAATAGTATTTATAAATAGTAATCATGAATAGTATTCATAAACCTAATTTATAAAATATATTTATGAATAAAACTCATAATTATGTTTGCTCATTTATAAAGTTATTTATGAGCTTGAAATATTTATACTAACCAATAAATAAATATTAAAATATTAAAACTTAAATTAATAAATAAATTTGATTTAAGAATTTAATAATATTTAAACAAGTGAAACTTAAATAAATTTATTTGAATTTAATTTAGAAGCTTGATATCACTTAAATAAACTAAATTTAAATCAAGCTCAAATTCAAAAAAAAAATCAAACTAAACTTAAATAACTATTTCAATAATTTAATTAATTTTAAATTTGATTTGACTAAGATATTTAATGATCTCATGAAACAAGAAAACTTTTGACTTAATTTTGTTTACACAGCTCTAAACAAAAATCAATGTAACTTTTAACTTAATTTGATTCGTTTACACAGCTCTAAACAAAAATCAGTGTGTGCCTTGTCAATTAAATTATATTAATTTAATTTACTAATCATTTCATTCTTTGCATGTGACTTCTTCACGTCGCGCTAGAATGTCCTGGGTTTTTAATTTATTCCTTTTTACATGTCACGCTAGCATACCCTGGGTTTTTAATTTATCCCTTTTTACATATCCTAAATTTCTGATTTATTCCCTTCCACATGTAAAGACAACGATATAAAACCACTAATATGATGATTCCATA
>JBAMHZ010426643.1:0-11155 GCA_037177395.1 Alpinia galanga | reverse complement strand
AATACAAAAGGATGCAAAAACCTTTTGTATTCATAGGATGAATATAAAAGGTGTTGGTTTTGTATTCTTATCTTCTTCTTCTTCTCATCTTCATGGTTGGCCGAAAATAGTTCTTCTCCTCTTGGGCAAAGCTTTTGTGAGGTTGCTAGCACAACCAAAAGGCTTGTTCTTCTTCTCCAAAGGAGTGTTCGTGTGGATACCATGGAGGAATGACCATCCTGATCGCACTGAGATTCAAGGTTGCCACCGGGATTGGGAAGGGGTATGCATCAAGGGTAGTCTCTCAACTAGATGTAGTTGTATAACGATAAATATGTATTCACATGGATCTATGGAGGGATCCATTTTTCTGCTGCGATTGTGATTGTTTTTTGCAATATCTCCCAACACTCTCGTTGGTGGCTTTTGGTAGTGCCCTAGTACCCAGATTGCCCTTGAGGAGAATTTTGTCAAAAAGGTGCCTGAGCTAGTCGGAAAGGAATGGAGCAATTCTTCATATTTGTTAAGGGCCTACATATATAGTATGATAAGTGACAAATCTTAATAAGGGAAATATAATTAGTTTGGCATAGAGGGTCTACGAGATTTAGAGCATGGCGCATGCCCTCCAGTTGAAACTGTAACTCCCATGGGACTAAAGCGCAAAGATCTCTCTCCGATAGGTGAGGAGAGAAAGGCAAGGGATATGAAGAAGGTTCATCCTCAGAGTCAGGAAGAAAGGTCATCCCCTAAAAGAGTACCATGGCACCTGTGCACGAAGGAGAATCCATGGGGAGAAGAGGAAAGGTATCATCGCCAGAAGGATCCTTATCAGGTGAAAGAATAGAATGAACCAGAGGAGGTGAATGAAGAGTAGGAGGAAAGGTGACAACTACAAGATCAGAGCTCCCAGTGCACAAAGGTTCTGAGCGAGGAAGAGGAAAGAAGACAATACTATTGGAGGGATCCTCCTCGTGTGGTGGATCTAGGGCTACCATCTCTAGTGAGTAAGGAGGTGGAGCTAGAGAAGAAAGGACAAAGGTGGGCTCGTGGAGCCTGATAGAAAGAGGTTCCAGCGAGATAGAAAAAAGAGGGGCTGCTTGGTCGAAAGATATTTTCTCGGAGGAGAGGCTGGGAATAGTCATAGGCATCGAAAGCAATGAAATAGTCGGAAGAGAATCTATAGCCAAGGGAGTACGGCCTTCCGTGGAGGAAGGTTCGACAAAAGAATAAGAGGCCTTTTCCTTTGCAGAGGATGGTGAAGAGCTCTGGGTCCTCTGAAGAAATTCCATCATAGCTACTTTTATCTTGATAGGCTAAGCCAAAAAGGATGAGCAGAGAAGATGAAAAGATGAGAGTGGCAAGAAATAGGAGGGATGATGAAACATCAACAGAGCCCTAAATAAGGGGTAGCACATAAGATCTGCATCAATGTGAAAGGATACACAAGTGGACCCTAATCTCGAAGCAAAAGGCACGTAGAAGAGAGACTTGCCATCGATGAGCCTTTTTTGACCTCAAAATTGGCCAAAAGGGGGGGAGCCTATTTAGCATCAAGTCAGCAACTAGGCAACTTAGCCACATGGACTCAGCATTCAGTCAAATGGCTACCCCATCCATCTGGACCCAACACCGGCAGCTTGAGATGATCCAATCAAGCCTACTTCAGATAAGGCCTTGACCACTTACTTATCTATTTCAATAGATTTACATATTGCCCCTATCAGTGTTCTCAACAATGTAACTTTTGAGCATAGGCAAGTTCACTTAGGGTTCTCAGCTCAACGTCTAAGAACCTCATACGTCAATCGAGGCGATTGAGAGATGCAGCTCGTAAGCCCTTTCCTCCTATTTGATAGGGACAAGGAATAAGTCTTCAAAGCAGTTGGAGTGCAATGTTATCTCATTCATCATTCCCCTGAGTAGAGGCGGTATGGGGAGGAGTGAAGTTTGATAGGGCCCGTTGAAGCGATACGTAAGTCCTTGACATGGTTAAAGTATTCCGACGGCACATCAGCTCGGCGATTGAGGCCATGCGTAAGTCCTCGAGTCAGCCATAGTCATTCATCATTTCCTCAAGTGCAACGTAGGGAGGAGCAAAGTTTGATAGGGCCCGTCAAGCCCTCAACATGGTCAAAGTGTTCTGGTGGTGTACTAGCTCAGCAACCAAGACCATTCATAAGCCCTCAAGTTTCATTTCCCCGAGTGGAGGCAGCACGGGCAGGAGCAAAGTTTGATAGGGCCTGTCGAGGTGATACGTAAGCCCTTGATGCGGTGAAAGTATTCTAGCGGCATACCAGCTCAGTGACCGAGGTCATTCGTAAGCCCTCAAGTTAGCTGAAACCATTCATCATTCCCCTGAGCGGAGGCAGGGCGGGGAGGAGCGAAGCTTGATAGGGCTAGTTGAGGTGATACGTAAACCCTCGACGTGGTCAAAGTGTTCCGGCAACGTATCAGCTCAATGACTGAGGCCATTAGTAAGTCCTCAAGTTGGCCTTAGCCATTAATCATTCTCCTGAGTGGAGTCGACATAAGGAGGAGAGAAGTCTGGCAGAGCCCGTCAAGGCAACACGCGAGTCCTCAACTCAGCAGAAATATTCTAGTGGAGTATCAGTGTTGCAAGCCAAGGCCATTCGTAACTCCTCGAATCACTCACATCTATTCATCATTCCCCCAAGTGGAGGTGACACAAGGAGGAGAGAAGTTTGGCAGAGTCCATCAAGGCAACATGTAAGTCCTTGACTCGGCAGAACTATTTCGACAGAGTATCAGCACGGTAGGCCAAGGTCATTCGTATGTCCTTGAGTCAGTTGCACCCATTCATCATTTCTCTAAGTGGAGCCGGCAAAGGTAGGAGAGAAGTTTAATATGACCCATCGAGGCAATACACAAGCCCTCGAAGTAATCAAAGTGTTCCAGCGGTGTACCAGCTTAGCGACCAAGGCCATTCGTAAACCCTCAAGTCAGCCACAATCATTCATCATTCCCCCGAGTGGAGGCAGCACAGGGAGGAGCAAAGTTTCATAAGGCCCATCGAGGTGATACATAATCCCTCAATGTGGTTGAAGTGTTCCGGCGACATACCATCTCGGCAACCAAGGTCATTCATAAGCCCTCGAGTTGACCACATCCATTCATCATTTCCCTGTTGTCGAAGTGTTCCGGTGGCATATCAGTTTGACGACCGAGGTCATTCGTAAGTCCTTGAATCACCCACAGCTATTCATCATTCCCTCGAATAGAGGCAAAGCAGGGAGGAGAGAAGTCTGGTAGACCCCATCAAGGAAACATGTAAGTCTTCAACTCAGCAGAAGTATTTTTTTGGTGCAATCGGCCCAGGTCATGATTGACCATACTCAAGTTGAACTCAAGCTAAGTTTTGATGTTTGACAACTAGTGTTAACAATATAGTTTGACCATATGTGTCATGATGAAATGTCCAAGTTTGACTTGGCAATGGAGAAAGTCCAATATGGAGTTGGCAATTAGAGAAACTCAAGCATGGTGGCTTGGCATGGAAAGTCTAACATGATGTTGGCAAAGGAAATCCAAGTATGAATATTTTGCAAGGGAAGTCCAAGTTGCAACTTGATAAAGGAAAAGTCCAAGGGTGAAGTCTTGGCAAAGGAAAGTTCAAGTTGTAATTTGGCAAAAGAAAGTCCAACATGGGTTGGCAAGGGAAAGTCCAAGAGTGTGGCTCTTGGCACTTAGCAAAACTAAACAGATAGAAGCACTTGAATACTAGTGCATCAAGGTGTTAGGTTGTTGGAAGTTGTAATATATCGAAAATAATATATATATAATATTTACAATGAAATAAATAAAAAAAATTAGTTATTAAAATATTTATAAGAGAAATTTCGGGATAAATTTTTGTTAGATTTGGCTAAATCTAATTATTTTATCCAATATATTGATTAAGTCAATTAACTTAAGTATATAAACCTTAGGATGGAAATTAAAACCTAATTTTTTTATTTCCCCTTTCCCTTTCGCTTTCCCTTTCCCTTTCCCTTTCTTTCGCCGCTATCCACCTTCGCCCGTGACCCATGCACTGCGTGCCTACCGTCGCACATCTACTACCGCGCGGCCACCTCTGCCTTCGCCATCGCTTGCCACCTTCGGTGCTACTGCCACCTTTGACGCTGCTAGCTGTGGTGCTGCTGCCTCGCCTCCGGCCACATTCAATCCGCCTCACTCATCAACCACTGTAGCAACCGCGGCTACCATGTGAGCCACTGCCGGCACACGCACCGCTGAGTACCGGTGAGTCACTGCCGCTGCCATCGATAACTCCCCCCATTTATAAATTTAATTAATAGCATTAATTAACTGATTAATTATGGTTAAATGATTAATTAGGTAGGTTAATAAATCTGAATTGATTTAATTGATTAGCTTAGAATAATTAATCTGTTTTTAAGGGATTAATTAGTTTATATTTATTTAATTATGTCTAAGTGATTAAATGGATCCCGTTATTTATCTGTCTAATTTATCTAAACTAATTAGGTTGATTAATCCAGATTTAAATTGAGTAATTGGTTTAGATTAAGTAATCTATTTAATTGATTAATTAATCTAGTTAAATTGATTAAGTAGCTTAGGGTTAATTAATCAAAATTTTGGATTAATCAATTTGAGGATAGATTAATCTGATTTATGGGTTTAATTCAGTAATTTCTTTTTTTATTTGTTAGTTGAATTAAATTCATTAAATTAAATTAGTATAATTAATCCAACTGCTATAGTTTAATTAACTTAGCTATGAAATTTAATCAATCAATTAAATAGTTAAATCGATTAATTTAGACCATTTGGATTTTTGAAATTTAAATTAATTAGATGAGTGTAATTAATTAATAAAGTTAGCAGAATGGAGTTGTGATTTATATAATTAATCCAATTAAGCAAATTAGAAAATTGATAAGTTAATATTTTTTTTCTTTCTCAATTAATGGAATAAGGAAATAATTAAATTAAGGGTTAAACTAAGACTCACAATTGATTAGATAATCAATTTGGACATTAATTGATAATTGAGTTAATAATGGGTTAATTATAATAGAGTTGGGAGTTAAAGCACATCTTCGGATTGAGAAGACGTTTTGCAGTCAAAGGTGGGTAGTTTCTTCCTTGGACCTCTTTAGATTTTTAAGTTTAGTGCATGATTATTTTATTTACACAGTTTAGTTATGATACATTATCTTGCCACTTTATGTTCTTTCTAGTATTGCTTGACCTTTTTATGCTCTACTTGTTTTCTGGGGTGCTTGATCTTCATTAGCATGTGGATATTTATTGTTTTAATTAATATTACTGAGATGTGCTTATCTATTTATAGTTTTGATTGATACCATGATTGGACTGATAGAAATAGTATAGTTAGGATGATATTACCCCTTAGATGAAAATTTAAGAATTGGAATGACTTGGAGAGAACATGTGATATTAGTAGATTGATTATGTTTTTACTGGCCTTGGTAGGCATTTTATGATACATATGTTGGAATCCTAGCTTAACACCCTAGGATAATCGACTGCCCACGAGACTAGTACGTAGTAGCATGTTGTTGCATGCAATCAATAGCTAGATAGCTATATACTCTGTCTGCACATGAGACCAGTCGTGGTAGCATGTCGTTGCCCGCGGACATTGAGTCATTATATTCCTATCTGCCCACAAGACCAGTCATGGTAGCATGTCGTTGCCCGCAAATAGTATTCTTTTGTGTTATCTTTAAAAGCCATGAAGTTTCATCATTGTACCTTGATATTGACTTCTTGTAGGATTGTTGTACGATGGTATATGTTACAGGTACATTTATTACTATTTGTAGATCAGGTTAGTTATAGACTGGTATTGGTACTCTGAGGTAAGGTTTAGGTTATTCGGGATTTCTCTCCTTTGACCTCCTTTATATCATATATATATCATGCACTATCTTTCTATGCACCCACTGAGTAATTTGTACTCACTCCCTCTTTTCTTTGTTCTCCAGGTTAGCTAATAGAAGACATGTCTTGTTGACTACCCTTGAGTCACTCAAAGATTCCCCTGCCTTGCTGGTCTCACTGTATCGTCGAGATGTTGATTTATTTTATTTATTGTCATCGTACTTTGTTATTGCACTTTAATTTTTTATCTTTGGGATCTTGTCGAAATTTGATTGAGTGTCATAAACCTACTTTATTTTGGTTAACTTATATTTTAGTCATGCATGCAAATAATAAGAGTATATTTTGTTTCCCTTATATATAAATTTTTTGAAATATCTGGTTCCAATAATGAATTTTGAAATATTGTCACTAAGGGGTACCTCTATCATTTGGATCACGAATATACCCCCAGGGCGTGACAGAAGTGGCTTGAAGGTTGTGGTCAAGGCAAAGGTGAAGTCCCAGAGGCATGACCTCTTGGCACTTAGCGTGACTAAGTCGATAGAAGCACTTAAAGGCTAGCGTATAAAGGTGTAAGGCTGATGGAAGTGGCTTAAAGATTGAGGTTTAAGCTAAGGTGAGTTATAAGTGTAAAGAGATCACACTTAGGGGAGTAAATCTCAGTTTTGAGGTTTACCAATCGACTGGTAGGGTTAGCCAGTCGACTGGTGAAGGGAAGTTGAGTTGGAGTCGACTACAGCTTGTGTTCAGACCTTTTATGCCTAAGCAGTTAACTGACATTTGATGTCAGTCGACTGGTGAAGGGCAGTGGACTAATGTTACAGTCAGTCGACTAGTGATCCGATGTGAATAAGTTATCCGATATGGATTGAGCCGTTGGAGAGATGTTACTCACAACGTATAGTCGATCAGTCGACTGGTGGTATATACCAGCCAACTGATAAAGGCCAGTTAACTAGTTAAGGGTCCAATTGACTGGTGAAGCCCAATTTTACCCTTAAATGCAGGTTATAAAAGGAGATGAAGGAGAGAAAGAGGGATGCCAGTTGTTGGTGACTTGAAGGTAAATTGCTGCTGCATTCTAAACCTTCTAAGCTCTTCCATAGCAACCAAAAGTGATTAAGCAAAGTTCATGTTGTAAAGTTTTCTCTTTACTTGTATTTATTTGTAATACTTTTGTATTCATACTTATTGCTTGTATTTAGTTATACGAAGGTTGCTCCGCCTTGGTTTTGATCCAAAAGGAAGTAAAACTAATGAAGCTTTGGTTTGAGTTTGATCCGCCTTAAGAATCACCATGGAGTAGGAGCTAGAGGTTCGAACCACATTATATTCTAGTGTTGTGCTTGTATTTGTCTTTCTTGTTAT
This sequence comes from Alpinia galanga, assembly GCA_037177395.1. Taxonomy (NCBI): domain Eukaryota; kingdom Viridiplantae; phylum Streptophyta; class Magnoliopsida; order Zingiberales; family Zingiberaceae; genus Alpinia; species Alpinia galanga. Next base: position 3,907 of record JBAMHZ010426643.1, on the reverse strand, counting down.
TATTTTTATTACTATTTCACTGCACCTAACAAGTCTTGTAGATGAACGCAATCACATCGAGCAAACAACGATGAATTTAGGTTAAAATGTTATTCACCCCCCTCTAGTGGCGATTAACAACTCTACAATTGGTATCAGAGTAAGACCGCTCTCAAGGACTAATTGCCAAAGAGCATGCTAGAGGAGTCATCGACACAATGGAACCCACCGATGGATTGGGCTACAACATCTACGCTCCTTCACTGTTCGACTGTGAAGATTTCACTTATTGGAAAGAAAGGATGGAACCCTTACTCATAATGGACTTTGCCTAATGGATAATCATAATAAAGGGATTTGAAGCTTCCACTAATAGAAAGGGAAAGGTCTTCAAGAGAAAGAAGTGGACCGAAGAAAAAATCAAGCAATCTGAGTTAAATGACAAGGTAACTAAAATTTTAATTAATTTAATACCTAACAATATTTTGTCTAAGATAAATGAGTACAAAAATGTCAAAGAGTTTTGGAGCAAGTTTGTAAGGCTCCATGAAGAGCCAATTTCAGTTCAAATGAAAGAAATAAAGAAGCTCGAGGTGCATGAAGAATTGGAGGTTAAAAGGTGTTCAACTTCCGAAAAAAAAGAGAAGGTCATGGAAGCCCCCTACCTCTAGGATTGAGGAGGAGGAGGAGGATAGACCATCATCCTTACTAGAACAACAAAAGTACTCCACATCCGGGTCAAATGAAGAACAACCTTCCTAAGAATCCTCAATTAAGGAAGGTAACTCAAACATATCAATTAAATTTAAAAACCACATAATATGTTTTGAGTATAGGGAAGTAGAACACTACAAGAATAAGTGTCCAAAGAAAGCCAAAAAGCCCAAGAAGCTCCAAAATTTAAGTTAGAGTGCACCAAAAAAAGACACCATCACTTTGTAATCTTCAATATAATTATCTAGACTAAATGCTATAGTTTATTTTCAATACTCAACAGCTTGGTCTGATCAAGACTACACAATTTCGAAATCACCTTGTAGAATAGTATGTTTTCCTATAGATAACTTTTTTCTCTTATTGTACAAAAGGTGATTTACTCGCCCTCAGCGCCCCCACCAACTGGTTCCACAGTCAACACGGAGGAGGTAAATCACGAGGAGCACTTTGTGCCCAACCAAGGGCTAACGCAGCAGGAAGACAGACACTCCGAAAAAGCTTACAGCACTCGGGAATTGACCCTTACTCTATTGTGCAACTCTGTTGCTGTGCTAGCCGCAAGGCTCTCTAGTTGGGACAACTTTTTTCTCTTAGAATCATACCTTAGAGTCTTAATCTATCATATGTTAATTGAATTAGATTTGTCATAAAAGTATCCTATTTTATTGGGTTATCCAGAAAAAGTTAATTACATAAGTTTAAACCTCTAATTTTTTTTTATCAATAAAGCCAGAAGGGTGTACTATGGTGCAAAAGCTGATTCGTTCGCCCTCAGTGCCCTCGTCAACTGATCCCATAGCCAATACAAAGGAGGTAAATCACGAAAAGTACTTTGTGCCCAACCAAGGGCTAACGCGGCAGGAGGACAGACATCCCGAAAAGACTTGCAGCCCCCGAGAATTGACCCTTACTCTATGGTATAAATCTGCTGCCGTGTTAGCCATGAAGCCCTCTCGTGAGGACTCAGAAGGATGTACTAAGTTAAGCATAGCAGAGGTACAATTATTGGTATACTCTCTAATATCACGCTCGCTCAATGCCTGGCTTGGGTTGACGGTCCACTGGGAAATGGGAAAAAAAACTTTTAAAAAAATTTTTATAGGGATTTTTTTTATAGAATTTTTTAGGTGGCAAATTTAGACCAAATTCGATCAAAATAGTCCTCAATTAAATTTTTTTTAATGTCGAGAATACAGCAAACCTCCTAATTAAATTTGCACAACTTTAATCTAGTATACAGTTTGAGCCCTTCCTATATAACGTTAATCTAGTATCCTGGGTAAGTCTAATATGACACACGACTCAATTTATGGCGAATCGAGTCGAGCAAGGTGCCACCTAGTCTGTGTCTAGTCAAACTTAATCGCAGACAACCTGGATCGTTTAACATCTCTATCTTATACAAGACATAACATTTCAATATGGAAATTGTACATCCCAAACTAACTAAACATGAAATTGGTACAATTAAGGTGCTCAACCTACAGGTCGGACGATCGATGTACTTTAAATAAATTATCGAGTTTGGAACGAACAAGTGTAAAAGAATTTAACCACTAGAGAACATGTAGCTAATGACATTATAAGTTTATAAGATAATAGCTTCAAACGAGATTGTTTTGTTCTGAAATGGTTAAATTATGTTTAGTGCTGTTGAACTTTCTCCTTAGAGCTAGAGATATTTACTATATTAAAAGTATTACTCTACATAATTTATTCATAAATATTTTCATTATTCATCATTCGATTTTCAAGCTAGATTAACTAGTGGATTGTCCATAGGGGAGGAAGCTCATTCTTTTAGGGTTACTAAACTTGTGAAGGACATCCACTTATTAGGGTAAATGTTAAAATGGATCACAAATATAACAAATAATTAAGAAATTTTAAAAAAGTACTCTCTTGGTTGTTATTATTGTTTGTAGCCCTCAAATTTTTTTTAATGATCAATTTAAAAATATAAAAAATATTCAGGACAATAAATTCAGATATAAAAGAGAAACGTATTGACATATACATTATCCTGATTCTTAACCCACTACTCTGACAAGGCGACAAACCATTGTCAGAGAGTATTTATTATTTATTCCTTCTTATTCTATTAACTCTTACCATTTTGTAAAGATAATCATACCTTGAATTAATTCGAGTGTATCCTTAATAGGTTTCCTTAGTTCACAATTCATTTCACTCCTTTCCTTTACTATGGGCTTGAATTTTGTATAAAACCATCGAGCCATTCTTGACGATTCATTCCTCTCTCTATTATAGAAAAAAAAAAACATGTTTAGTTCTTCAATACATAGCATGATATCCACCACCACCGCAAATAGCTTCAACCCTTGTTCCCTTGGATCTACGGAGAATCAACAATCAACTATGCCCATTTATGCGGTGAGCCAACACTCCCAATACTATAGTAGTCCATCGACGATAGAGGCTAAATCTTTTATGTTTTTATTCACTTCTCAAAGACCTTGTTCAATTTATACTACTAGTTTGAGAGTCGGATCACTAGGACCCTCCACAAACAAAATGCCTAGCCTCGAATTTTCATCTACCGTAGGACTCCCTCCTTTCCCGTTCTCGAGTTTCGTCGTTAATACATCGATAAGGGAAGAGTGTTCAGAGAATTTTGTTCCTAACTTTAGCTTCCAAAATTCCATTTTCATAACCCAAGCGTGTGACTTCAAAGGCTATCATTTCAATACCCATCTTGGTCCAAACCCATACCACATGAACCATTCTACTTATTCATATGATTCCACTTGTGGCGTATCGAACCTCGATCCACAAAGTGAATCGGCCAAACCCAAACGATTTTATCGATGTGAACCTTGTCGCGTGCAATTCCACACCCCACAAGCCTTCGGAGGGCATATGAGCCACCATAGTAAGATGAAGAAAGCAAGAGAGATGGAGAAAAGGGAGGATGCAAATCTAAGGCCAACAAGCTCAAAGAAGCCAAAGATCGAGTTAGAAGTCAGTCCATTGAAGCTCGAGATGGATGAACCTGTGAAACTGAACATCATCAAAGAAGGTGATGAGACGACTGAATTTGATGCATCTAATGATCCTTTTGAAGATCCCAAAATGAAGAATGCTTCAATTGAAGCTGATGAGAGCCTGATATTTCCCAAGGAACAAATCGATGATTTTGTGTTCGATGAAATCGATCACTTGGATCTTTCTTCCTTCTTTGGTATTTGAT
>JBAMHZ010426632.1:0-11156 GCA_037177395.1 Alpinia galanga | reverse complement strand
TTAACTTATAATCTAGATTATAAGATATATACCTTATTTTGTAATCTGGATTATAATCTTATAATGTAATATAATATTAACAAATAAAAAAATCTACTTTGTAATATAATCTAAATTATATTACAGGTGGATTACCTGCAACCGTGCCCTTAATGTCTTACATATAATTTATCATATCTACTGCTGTTTCTGCAGTGGCTCACTGGAATGATTGTTGCCATTATAGGTCAAACAGCCCCACCTCCTGTGCTTTCCGTTGGGCATTGAATGTCCAGAAAAGTACGGTGCAGAGTGGGCATCAGGCATTTCATTGCACGTTAGAACAGATTTGGAGGCCTCCTCAATTTCATAATCTTATCATGAAGGTGTTCGACACCATTCCTCAGAGAAGTTTGATCCCATTTAATAACTACCGAAGCAACTTTAGAAGAACATATAACAGATTAACAAAAAGCATATATAAATATATATATTTATTCATGCAGAAAAAAAACGACCAGTACCGATTTTGCATAACACAGAGAACAATAGAGGACACACTCCACTGCAAATAGACTTGTAAAAATCCGAATGGTTTTTACTATGGAAAACATAAATAGACCTTAAAGCCTGCCATCGCCTGTCGAGCACCCAGTTCTGCATCCAGACTCCAGATACCATACCTGTGAACTTGTAAAGGCGATGAAACAGGCAGACAACAAGACTGATAAAGACGACGACTCCAGATAACCCTGACTTGCAATCCTCAGTTCATTTCTTCTTCTGGGCAGCTTTGGTGACCTTGGCACCAGTTGGATCCTTCTTCTCCACGTTCTTGATAACACCTACTGCGACAGTCTGCCTCATGTCCCTCACAGCAAACCTACCAAGAGGAGGATACTCAGAGAATGTTTCCACCACCATAGGCTTGGTGGGAATCATCTTCACTAAACCTGCATCACCATTCTTGAGGAACTTAGGCTCCTTCTCAAGCTCCTTGCCAGATCGCCTGTCAATCTTGGTAAGCAACTCGGCAAACTTGACAGCAATATGAGATGTGTGACAATCCAAGACAGGAGCATAACCATTGCCAATTTGGCCAGGGTGGTTCATGATGATGACTTGCGCAGTGAAATTGGCAGCCTCCTTTGCAGGATCATCTTTGGAGTTTGAGGCAACAAAACCTCGCTTCAGATCCTTAACAGCAACATTCTTTACGTTGAAGCCAACATTATCACCTGGGAGAGCCTCCTGGAGGGCTTCATGGTGCATCTCCACGGATTTGACTTCAGTTGTGAGTCCTGTGGGGCCAAAGGTGACAACCATACCAGGCTTCAACATTCCAGTCTCAACACGACCAACAGGGACAGTTCCAATGCCACCAATCTTGTAGACATCCTGAAGTGGAAGACGGAGGGGCTTATCAGATGGACGCTTGGGTTCATGGATCAAGTCGAGGGCTTCAAGGAGAGTTGGACCCTTGTACCAGTCAAGATTTGTGGATCTCTCTATCATGTTATCCCCTTCAAAACCAGAGATTGGAACAAAAGGAATCTTATCAGGATTGTAACCAACTTTCTTCAAGTAGGAAGAAACTTCCTTTACAATTTCATCATATCGTGCCTTAGAGTACTTTGGTGTTGTAGCATCCATCTATTAAACGAGAACAAGAGACAACCTCAGTAACATGCAAAAAATTTATATATGTATATGTAAAATAGCATCGGAACATCACCTTATTGCAGCAACAGATCATTTGCCTGACACCAAGAGTGAAAGCAAGGAGTGCGTGCTCACGGGTCTGCCCATCCTTTGAGATACCAGCTTCAAAACCACCAGTTGTTGAATCAATAATGAGAACAGCACAGTCAGCCTGAGATGTTCCAGTAATCATGTTCTTGATGAAATCCCGATGGCCAGGGGCATCAATGACTGTGCAGTAGTATTTTGTTGTTTCAAATTTCCACAAAGCAATATCAATGGTAATACCACGCTCTCTCTCAGCCTTCAGCTTGTCAAGCACCCAAGCATACTTGAAAGATCGCTTGTTCATCTCAGCAGCTTCCTTCTCAAATCTCTCAATAACACGCTTATCAATACCACCCAACTTGTAAATAAGATGACCTGTGGTGGTAGATTTTCCAGAGTCGACATGGCCAATGACCACAATGTTGATATGAACCTTCTCCTTGCCCATGACTAATTTCTAGCTGAACAAAAAATTGCAACAATAGATCAAATCATTCACATCAATATGCACATCTAAATATTACAAAATATTTTTAAAAAAATTATGGCATTGAACAGTCATCCAATTCAAATTATACCTACAAAACCATATAATAAAAAAACAAAATAAATCATCCATCCAGTCAAAGACCAACACCTAAGCAGCATCAACCAACATTAAAGAATCAAGCAGTTAATAAAAAACCAGAAAGAATTAGAAGTTGGCCAAAGATATAAAAACAAATTATTTTCTTAAGCTTTTCAATCTGCTTCAAACGCACTCAGAATTCTTGATTAAAGATTCTAAATCTAGCTGATTGAAGAAGCAACTAAAAAAACAAAAGTGCATTAATAAAAAAATACAAAGCAAGCACTTAATTTATAATATTTTGCATGACATGAAAAACAATAATGCCACAAATATAAAGATCATACAAAAGAATCCATTTGGTATTATATTAAATAGTTCACAAACTTAAAAACTTTAGAAAATAATTAGGATAAATTTTTCTATACATATTCAGAATTTATGTAACTGCTACAAAATGAATTTAAAGCACAAAACAAAGCAAAGAGCAACTACCACAATTGCCACTACGCTTTAAGATAAAACCACCGACACTAAACATTACTATTAATTTTTTTATAAGATTGAATATTTTGTGAAATTACTAAGATGCCCATTAAGCCTAACCCACTCCATATTAATACTCTTGAAAGTGAAAAACGGCTGAAAAAGATCAGAGATAACAGAAAAACTAACTAGGTTGAAAAAATATACTAATCACATCCCACAGAGTCAATATTTTGATAAGATAAAATCTGCTAAACATAAATTTCCTGTCAATCATCCAAGGAACCTTTAAGTTTTGTGCAGAAGTGGTAAAAAATCAATTGAAAAAAAACTGTACCAATCAAATTTGTTTATTATCATATATTAAACATAAGAATAAGATGTTTCTGGTTCAAAAATATTGAAAGCAATTAGATTTTTATTTTATCCAGAAGCAGAAAGGTAACGTCAAATCCTAAAACAAAATTATAAAAATCAAATGATCATGGGCAAAACAGCAACTATCATAATTTGCAACAAGAAAAAAAGGCAATGTCACAAGGTATGACGTTCTCAGCAAGACTGGGTATTGAGAATTATAATTCCAAATTTCAAATAGAATTTATAAGAACTATAATTTTCCGCTAAATTTTTACACGGCATGTCGCTCAAAAGCATCTGTGTACAGACATCAACAAAAAGGTTTCGACAGCATATATATAGATCAAATCAATCATCTAAAGATAAGAGGATTACCAGTCCGTTTATCCAAATGATCCAACCAAATTCTAACATACATAAAACAGCCGATCTAGCTTCGACAGACACAAACTAACAATTGATGCAACTACATAAATCATGAGGCAAACTAAGAACCAGTAACACAATATCAAACTCTTTATCTAAGCTCATATTCACAGATCGAAGAGCAAACTAAATATCCAAGCGAATTTCGCAGATCGAAGAACGAAGAACGCAGAACGCATACATAAAACGGGAAGAAAAATCTCTCCAGAAAACCGATCATCAAGGATAGGAAATCTCGTACCAAAAATAGTAAAACCAAGAAGAGCGGCTGCTTCGGAGCCTGCTTCACGCGATGAAGAAAGAGCACGGAACCCTAGCGCAACAATTTATAGAGATTATATTACTATTATGACCTTAGGGCTGACGGGATACTGAGGGTAAAATAGTCATTTCGCGTATCTAGCTAGCATCGTAACCTGATGGCGGCGTTGCTGGGAGTAAATCTTTTGGGATTCTTTGTTAGACCGGATTTAGTGTTCTTGCCAAAATGGGTAATCCGCTGGGATTATGCAATGCGTACTCAGCGATATCCAGCGAATGGGTGAAACGGATACCGTTGATTTCCGATCGGAAGGTTGTGAGAAGAGCAAGACTCCCTAATGGAATGCCGCGAATGGATTTAAACTCTTCGTGCCTGAGAAATCAAGAACGCGCGAATAACAAACAGATCTTTCGAGTTTTGTACTTGCATCAAAAGCCATTCATCTGGTTTGAAGGTAATATTTACATTGTAAACACTCAGTTGATGTAATCGACAAAACAAGCAGTTCTTTCGACACCCAACTATTGAGTTCACCACCGGAGGACTCCAGCCTTTTCGGTTCTACACAAGTTCAACATCTCATCGTACTTGGAAGCATAGGCAAAACCCCATAACTGCAAAATGGTATACAGGAATTAAATGTTTGCAGGCAGCAACAATTCTGTTCATCTAAGAAGAGATGAGTCATCAGATACCTCAATCTCCTTCACTTCGAATTCCTCACTGTTGGCAAGACAGGAGTTGCCGAAAGTATCTGAAGAAGAACTGGATCCATTCAACCTTCATAAGTGAGTCGAAAAAGCATCAGTTCTAAGTTTGACACTTTAAGGGGCATATGATATTAACATGGAATATGCTGAAGGGAAGAGTTTACAGGTCTCCATCCAAGTATAGTGCGAAGTGACCACCCCCACCCAATGCCAAGGAATCAGAGGAACAAAGTGTGAAATAGTGATTTGTGCCTGCAGAGTTTAAGCAGGCAGAATAAGAACATTTGATATAAAGGAGGATACTGCCGAATGTTGACATTGAAGAGTTACTCATGGTACCAGTAGTCCGAAATATTACAGGATTCCCAGATACATCCGTGAAAACAAAGCTGCTATTTGTTCCCTGAAGCAATGTAAATGGAAAAAATAAAAACAAAATAAGTACATTGTCAAATGGAAGTGAGAAAGAATCCTTCAACTTGTAGACCTGATATTTTCTTCGATTGGTTGGTTGTAGTGGTGCTTCAACTAAGCCACCAAAAACAGCACCGGTTTTATCCCCGACAACCTGAAAGAGAAGAGGGTTATAACCTAAACTCTGGTTAGGAGATTGATATTCCATTAGTTACAAGCCATCTCTAATATCTGAGAGTATTTTTGTTTATGGACAACCAATCAGTATTGGGATGAATAATTGAAATGGTTCTCATATATGCAAAGTTTAGAGTGGTAGAGATAAGATTAAATGCCATGGTTAGACAATAATATTTTTCTTCCTAGAAAACTAGATAATTTACCAAGAGAGAATAACCAGGACAAAGTGCACTTCTCCTGTAAAGAGTTGATAAAGAAATCCCATGTCTCCATGTGCTGCATAAATGGAAAACAAGATGAACAAAAGAAATATAATATTCTTTCTCTTCTATACTAATTACAAAAATGCATTGTCAGACCAGAGCATCAAATAACTTTCCGCACCTGTAAAGAAGTAGCCAATTTGACCCTTTAGTTAATGTAGGCAATGAGAAGTAAAGGGCGGCACGCATATTATCCGAGAGAAGCATCGATGGTTCGGACATATCTGGTAGATTAAAGTGCGAAGTATCATCCCTAGTCACTGTAACTGGTGTTTGGTTGCTTCTAGTCAACTCTGGCTCAATAGCTGCTCTATTCTCAACTTTTGGTTCTGAACTCCGTCTCAATCCACTTATTTTGCCTGCCTTGTTTATAGCTTTTCCAAGTGTTCTCCTGCCTCTAGTAAATAAAGACATCCTTCCACTACTTTCAGTGGGTGCAGATGTCGATGCCATCTCTTCTGCTTCTGCATGATGGTCATTTCGATCTCCAGTAGGATGATTACTTGGGTTTGAAGACGACAACAAAGAGATTAAAAAAGCAGTAAACGATGATGTATCAGGTCCATCAGGAGCTTCAGATTTATGTTCGGTCTCTTCCTTCTCAGGATTTATAGTTTCCAGATCTTCTTCCTAAAAAAGTGAAAATAATTTTATCCAAACAGATACATTATGCAGGATGCACACTGAAAATATACTCAAAAACCAGAAAGAAAGGAGAATAGATTCCCAAAGTTTCTATATTTCAAGGACATTCCAAAAACTACAATCAGTCAACAAATTAGGTTCAGATCAGGATTGCCTACCAAGAAGAATACATAAACTATGACCAGTTAACTAATGTATAAAAATCTCCTAGTTCATCTTTCCCACAGTATAAACATTCATTTCCTTACTTCCATTAAACACTGACAACTTGGAAAGCAACCAGGGGAACAATATATTGATAATTGCAGTTAACAAACATAGAAAAAAAAAATATGTAGATGAGGTTGTATCACAACAAATCCAAAAATAACTCCTTGTTCTTGAAACTATCCAATAAGAAAAGGTGACCAAATCTTTTGCTATGTCAGCGGAATCTTCGGCGCTGATGAATGAACTTCTAGCAATCACGAAGCAATCTCTCATCTATATCATATTATTCAGCTAATTGGCATCCCCACAACTCTCTCAAGACAGCTACTACTTAACCAAAAAAACTCAATTTTTGAAGACCACTCAAGCAGACGAAGATTTCACGGAAAAAGTAACATCTTGTCCACAGAGAAAGAAAATGGAAATCCTAATGAACATTATTCCAATTCTGTTTCTCAGTAGCGTAGATATGATTGATAAAGCAAGGATCCCCAACTCCAAGCCCTATTCTTAACCCTAAATTCAAGGATCTATAAATAAAACAGCAGCAATCAAAGAAAAAAAACGCATAAATGACAAACACGAGCCGAATCGGGTGAAAATCGAACAAAGAATGAGCCAAAGACGAAAATTTTGACCTCAAAAAAGGTCTTCCGGATAGAAAAAGGGGGAAACTAATCGGATTTTGGAGGAAAACGAACGGGCGATGAGATGGGAAAGGTAGTGCCAGTGCTTACAGATTGGGTTTGGGATCCGGAAGAATCAGCGGAGAGGGGATTGAGGAGAACGGTGGTGATGTCGGAGACCAAGTGCGCCGCTCTGCTGCCGAGTGAAGGCAGGTACCCCATCGATCCGACGGAGGCGGCGCGAGGAGAGCAGCCGATGGGTAGCGGTTGTTTTCTCTTGTTTCGCCGTATGGATTTGACTTGTATTTTAATTTTTCTTTTTATTTATGGCAAAAATCTAACAGATTTAAAAAAAACGGTCCTAATTGCAAAATTAAAATTAAAATTAAATCTCTATTAAAATACCAATTTTATTATTTTCTGCAAGGAAAATTTCATTTCTTCACCTCTTCACTCGGCATAATTTTGTTAAATTGGCATTAATATTTTTTAAAAAATTATTCTACTAAAAAGAATCCTGCATCGTATAGAAAATATCTGGAAGACCATATAAACACTTAATTAAAAGCATAAATTGTAATTTATGCAGGACATAGACGGGAATAAATCCCAAAGAAAATTTCATGCCTATCAAATATTGTTCTCTGAAAACAGTGTGGGCAACCCCAGGTACAACCGTGTTAAAGGCCACACAGGTAAAGGGATCGATTCCTGGGTTTCACCGCCAGACTACCGATGATTCCGCATTTTTGCGCTAGCCGCCTTGGGTTCCTGATTTACCCCTCTCCACATGTAGGAGCAGCGATGGAGAATCGCTAATAAGACGGTTCCACATTTTTCTGAAAACAGTGTGGACACTAGACCGTATGAATCTTATAACCTTTGTTGACTTAAAAATTCGATAGAAAACCTTTGCACTTATTCTCACGTCACCTACGAACTCAAGTTTTAGAAACGAATGTTGGATGGGTTTTATTTAAGTTATCATACGTAATTTTAATTATATAATTATTTGACAATCATATAATTAAAATTATAGAAAATAAAATATAAGTTATATTATTTAGTTCAAAGCTAAAGTAATATAATAAAAAATTATTATTTTAAGATTTTAATATATAACATAGTTTAACATTTTACTATATTACCCTTAATTCAATTATAAAGTTTCATTTACTTCGAAAGATATTTATGATTGACGGAGGCCAGTGGAGGTGACCGTGACAGTCAATGACCGGTGGACGGTGATGAATAACAACGACGGTAGCTTACGATCAGCAATAGTGACGGTGGCTTACGATTGTAGCAGTGGCGCGTGGCGACGGCGATGGCGATCGCCGGTTGTCGTCACCGATGGTGACAGCAATCGGTGACTCGACGACAACGACAATCAGCGACTCAGTGATGGCAACTGGTGACTCAACAGAGGCAACGGCAGGCAGGTGGTGGGCAGCTGCCAGCGACAACCACTACTGATGACCGACGACGGTGGGCCACTAACGATTAGAGTTTTGATTATATTTAGATAAAATTTAGATTTGATAAAATTCGAATGACAATTTTAGAAAAAAAATATTTGTTAACCCCTAAATAAATAAAAATCTTACCCTCCGTAGGTAATATGATTCCTAATTGGATGCCCTTTTAATAACGTGGCGGACATCCTTTATTACTTAAGAATTGAGAATTGTTGATTTCTTAAACTAAATAAAGTTAGTATAAATAATCTTAAATAGATAATTAAGATTATCCACGGTAACCTTAAATCAAACGCACCCTTAGAATTGATTGAGGTGCTGAACATTTTATTTGTGTGTCTGCCCTCCTAGCCAATCTACTTTCTGTCTAGATTATCATATTTTCATTTGCAGTTGCAGGGAAAAATCTTTTTCTAGCTCCAGTTGAATTGATAATCATCAGCGAAATAGTCTGGACTCAGGAGCAGGGATTCCTGTATTAAGCACTCGATGAAGGATAACTCCACAGGGATCTTCAATCAAATGCGGCCATGAATTGGTCGTCGAGCAAGAGGTCATCAGACCAGATGGAATCACTTCCATTACCGCTGTAGCTAGAAATTCTGTAACCATCTCCTTGGTTGATGACCGAGGCATCGTTGTTTGGAGGAAGAGGCGAACGAGGAGACGCGAACAGAGCCGGTCCTGCCATGGCGTAGAACTCCTGGTTTGTAGGTGGCTCACACAGGAACGATGACGGCTGGTTAACTCGATCAGGACGAGGTATTGCAGGGAAAGATGAAACCATCTGAGAGCTAAGCAGATTCATGGCCTCCAAGTCGGCAGCTGCCATGGTTCCACGACCATTGGAGCTGCAACTGTTTGCCATGGCGTTGGCAGATTGTAACAAGTACCCAAGCCTCGCGGCCTGAACTGCCTGGAGCCCTGCAGCGCAGCCATCCCACGGCAAACCATCGAAGAGCTCGCCAAGGTTGGCGAGGGCGACGAGCTGCGGAAGAGATCCGGAGAAGAAGTCGGTCCTTTGCCGGCGAGTAATCGGATCACAATCCATCTGGACGAGCTTTTTCTTGAGGTGGGTGTTCCAGAAGTTCTTGATCTCATTGTCGGTTCGTCCAGAGAGGTGCGAAGCGATCGCAGACCACCTGAATGCATCGATTTTCAGATCAATAACGAGATGCATGCATGGATAATAAGACTGCCGATCGAAATTCTCAGAAAGGTCAGTACTTGTTGCCTAAGATCGAGTGCAGGTTGAGGATGGTCTCCTCTTCCTCCGCCGAGAATTTGCCTCTCTTGATATCCGGCCTCAAGTAATTGGTCCACCTCAATCTGCAGCTCTTGCCACATCGATTGAGTCCTGAAAGAGAACCCGACGACGAGAAGGTTGATTCGAGAAGAAAAACATAAGCGACAAAATAGAGAAAGTGCATGCACCAGCAAGTTTAGGGAGGGCTCTCCAGCTTCCATGGCCATGCTTCCTGATGTGCTGGATAAGCTTCTGGTCTTCCTCAGGAGTCCAGGGCCCTTTCTTGAGGCCATTCTCATCGCAGGTGGGCGCTCTCCCCATTGCAGTGACTAATCTCTGGATCAATAACTACGCTTCTCTCCTCGTCCCACACAGTGTATAAATAATAGTATGACTTTGAAGCTAACCACCTGCCATGCCATGCAACTGCTCACAATAAGAACGGCTGTCTGTAAATACTCCATTGACACTGTTTACTGCTGCTCCTCCAATATAATTAATCAGATGGACGCATGAGTGAACGAGGAATCAAACTGCTATGAAGACACTCCTTTATGGCTGATTGTATATGAAGGGGCATTCTTAATTTATAGACAGTTGAATCTTATTGTAAAGCTTACCTCTTTAATTTCGCAACTTTAAGGTGCCATCGAACACTATTCAACATGCCACCAGAGCATTCATTCATTGTAGGTGCCTTTAGAGTTTTAAAAAATCATGTCTCACAAAACTTTAACCTTGGTGAAATCAGTTCATCAGGCTAGTAAAAGTACATCGAGTGCAGTTCATCAGGGGAACTAAACAATCTGATCTACTGTTTACCAAATACTTAATTAAACTTATGAATGCAAATTCAGAATGATAGATCAGTCCAAACTTAGGTAACATGTGCAATATTAATTATAACAAATCTGGGTCTAAATCTCTAGCAGGGCATCTACTCTGATCTTTGTCGTGCATTTGAAGATGACAGACTCTTTTAAGGATACTGTCTCACTTTTCTATCCTAACAAATAATTAACGGCAGAGGCAAGATTAAAGAGAGAAATCTGTGACTTTTTTTTGACAGATCAAATTATGAGCAAGTAAGCATGCAATGGAGTTGGTGTGGCCAAACACCAAATTAAGGCCACCAAGGCCTCTTATAAAGTATCAGAGATGTCAAAAAAAAAAAAAAAATCCCCCAAAAACTCTGGGCGAATCGCAGTTTAGAAAGTTGTTCATCTATAAATCTGTTTAAAGCCAAAGGTTGATCGACAGAGAGAGTTTAGAATTCAACTAAACTAAACCCACAAAATTATGCTCCTAAAGTATTGGCTGGATGCGCCACCATTTTAGAATCCATGCGAGAAAGACATTAGACTCTCTATCTCGTTTACTTGGACAGAAATTTAGGAAGAAGGAACAATCTTCCCTCTCCCTGAATATTTTGGATCATACTGCAGGTGGTCCGAGTGAAAGAACATGGGGGAAGCCCAATTCAATCCTTTCCTTCCCTTCCTTTCCCTTCCCTTCCCATACCGGTGTGGTGGGAAAAGGTCATTCTAATGCTCT
>JBAMHZ010426622.1:0-23104 GCA_037177395.1 Alpinia galanga | reverse complement strand
TTGTTAATAACCTTGCATGCATAACCAAGGTTATCAATGATAACCCTCAACCAAACAGCCCCTTAGTTCAACAATGCATAAAATCAGATAATACAAAGACTAGATCCAGCTAAGGGTTAGTGTTTGAGGGTATACACAGCAGAGAAACAGCAGGAAAGCAACGGACTCGAAGAGGAAATCAGAAATAAACAGTGCTGGAGGTTCAGAACACATAAAGGTGAATCTTTGCCTGATATCTTTCCCTTCACAAAGTTGCAATTTTTAACACAGTAATTTAATTCTTGATAGAATTCTCGAGAACCAACCTCAAGCGACGGGCCAAAACATTCATCTCGGCAAGCCGCAGCTCCCTCCATCTCTTCTCCAGATTGCTCTTTTCTGATGTGCTGGAAGAATATGAAGCGGCAAGCGACACCTTCCACTCCTGAAGACATGCATCAAACACGTCAAAGAACGTTTTTGCAAGCGAGGGACTCACAGCGACTTTGACAACGGATGCCTCATTGCTGCAGGAGCCAGGTGATGGCTCCGCGTCCGCCTCATCGTTTATCGCCTTATCTTCCTTTGTATCCTTGTCTCGTGTTGCAACAGGATGGAATGCTGTGTTCACGGCGACGCCGTCGGTGGCGTAAGCTACGTTTCCATGAGTCGGGGCAGGAGGAGGAGGAGGCAGCGTTTGGGAAGGCGTGAAGGTGGAGATTGGCATCGGAGGAGGAAGAGGAGCGGAAGTAGGCAAGACCTCGGGGCGGGCCTGGCCATAGAGGACGCGGGAGTTGCGGTGGCGTTTGTTCCCTCCGCTACCAGGGGCGAGGGCATCTGTAGACGAGTAGGGGGACGAGGCGGAATAAGATGGGAGCCAGAGGCGGGTGCAAAGATGGAACACGTCGCGGTCGTGGGGGGCGACGCGGGCTGGGTCCTGGCCATTGGCAATGCGGGCGGACATGATGCGGAACTTCTTGCGCAGGCGTCGCAACTTTTCGGAGAGCTGCGAGCGGGTGAAGGGCTGCTGCATGGACTCGGAAAAGCTGTCGAAAAAGATGTTGAGGTCGCGGGGGAAGACCAAGCCCTGCGACCAACATCCTAGGAGGCCCTGCAGGAACCGGATTTCATCGGACTTCGACCAGACGCGCTGGAACCGGAATGGCGAGGCAGCGGAAATGCCAGGGGCGGGACAGGCGTCTACGTAGCCGGCATTAGCTTCCTCCGCTTCTTCGAAGCCATCTTCGTCGTCGTCGAAGGAGAGGTCGAGTGGATCGGAGGAGGATGAGGGCTTAACGAGGGGAAGGGGGGTCGTCTTGCGCTTGATTGGGAGTTTGCGCGGGGGAGCGGCGGCCGATGGATCAAGATGGATCGCGGTCGGGGTTGAAGTAGCCATGGACGAAGGATTCAGGTCTGGATCGATCGGATCTCTGTCCTGGTGGGTGCAGTAGGTGGGTTGGGGTTGGATTCCTGGACGAGACGAAGCGAGGCGGTGAATTAAGATCGAGCACAGCACGGCACAGCTGGTTCTGAATCGGAACTGGAACAAAAAGAGGGATGGATTAGGGTTGCCGTTGTCGCGACCTCTGGGCTCGCGATGCCCTCGTTAATCGTTCATGGTTTGCGCACGCCACCGGTTCGGACAGACCGCCTTCTCAAATTCATTATTATATTTTTATTTATCCATCCAAAAAATACAAAGAAAAAATAATAATTGAAAAGAAAAAAAAAAGTTAACAAGCGTTCTTCATATCCATTTGTGTAAATTCCATTGCATCATCGTGTGGTATTTGACTTGTGAGGCTATTTGTTGAGATAATTAATTTCAACCGTAACCTAAGATAATTTTTGGGCCCTCTATGAATATTGAGCCAATAACACTTTATATTTAGTCTAGAATGCTAGAAGAAATTCATTCATGATCCATCAATTTGGATATTTTGGTGTCACGGAAGTGTTTTCAGCATACCACATTAGTGATAGTAAAATATCCGAAATAATTATTTGAGACCTCATTTAGCACATGATGCATAGAGAACTTCATCAGTGATTTTTGGTAACTAATTTACATGATGATTCTAAATAACCAATTTAAACAGTATACAACTTACACTAGAACTATAATGAAAAATCAAAATGGATTCATAATTCCAACACATTTAATGCAAGTCTAACGAAACAGACCACTGTGAATGACGTTGAGAATCTCAACTGCACAATTTAACCTCGTAAAGATGGGTTTAGATCAACTGTAGGAGCAACCAGAGCTAAAGAAGAAAGGAACTTGCAAAAGTATCAATTTCTAGCTACAACGAGCGAACAAGGGAAATCAACAGCACAGCATTGCATTTATTCTAAATTGGCAAAAGCCAGAACACAACCTTTTGCAAAAGCATCATCAGCTGAGGAGGAGTCGAACTCCAAAGACCGCTGCTAGAATCATGAGCCCCAGCAACGCCAAGAAGTTAAATCGACTGCAATCGACAAAATACGCAAGATATGAAAAGCCAGAACCGTGAGGTTTCTTTCTGACAAGGAGGGAGAGAGAAGTACCCGATCTTGAACCGGTTCTCCGGCACGCCGGTGGCGTAGCCCTTGAAGTAGAAGAAGCGGGCGACGGTGTATAAGGCGCCGAGCCCAGCGGCGCCGATGGGGCAGTAGACCCCGCTCAAAAGCAGCGTGACGAAGAAAATCGGCATCATCTCCAGCGAGTTCTGGTGCCCTCTCTGGCATTCCACGTAACAACAAAACAGCGGCGATGAGCACGGATCCAGATCTGAAACAAAAGAGGAGGAAAAATTTATATTGGGGGAAACCACGCACCTGGACGCAGTTAAATAGCTTGGCGTCCTTGTTCTCCGATTCGATCGCGTAGAGAGCGGGGTAGTAGACCTTGTACCTGAGGGTAAACAAAAAGGGGCAACTCATTATCGAAAAGGAGAAACCAGATCAGGCGGAAAATACGAAAACGAAGACGAAGAGAAAGATCAGTACTTCTTGCGAGCCTTGCCGACTTGGATGGCCATCCAAAAGTTCAAGAAGAAGTAGAGGACGAGGACAAGGACGACATAGCCATAATCCTTGGTGATCTCCAAGGTCACCGCCATGGATCTGCTTGTCTAACCTACCTTCCAAATTGCTTCTCAGAAATGATATGGCTAGTAAAAACCCTAGCAAAAGCGTTAAAACGATCCAGAGTCAACGGGGCGCGAAGCTTCTGGGGAATTCTACGGACAGAAATTATTGCTAGTGCGCGTGCTCGAAGGCGGTGGATTCATCAGCGATGAGGTCAGCAAACTAACGTGAAACTTCCATTTTCGCATTAAAAATTTACCCACTTTTTTGTTTTTTTCGCCGTCTGAACAGTACCGAAAGCTAAAAAAATAGACAATTTTTTTTTTGTAAATTTTTTTCTCTAAATTATTAATTTTAATTTAAATTAAAAATTTCTCTGATGTCAATTAAAATTATAATTTAAATTAATAATATAATAGTTTTTTATAATGTTGGAATAATATTAACTAATATTTTTAATTGTACAATTTCGACTAATGTGGTAAGTAATAAGTTCGCGCTGAGCGAAAAAAAGTACTATAAAAGAGTTGGACTAATATAATAAAAATATTTTTAAATAAATAAGCAAAAAAGTCATTTTTGTATCTTTTAATTCCATTAAATATTAAAGAGTTTTTATTTATCAAATTATGCCTTTACATCTTTTCAATTAGTATCTCTTATGGAAAAGATAGATGCAAATATTTAATTTTTAAATATTTTTTCATCTGTTCAAAATTAGGTAGAGGAACTTTTTCTATTTTCGCTTGAAACCTTTCGCAGTGGCGCTGTGAGTTTGTCGCTAGCGAGCCACTCGCAGTGTGGCTGCAAGCTTGATCGTGGCGGCCACGAGCGATCTTGAAGTCGCCTCGTCGTTGCACGTGCAGTGAAGCAGTCTTCTTCTTTCTTTCCCAATTCTTTTTTTCTTTTTCTGGGATTTTTTTTTTCCAACAAGAATTTCTTTCCTTCTTCAATGTCGGAATAAACATGCATTAAATTTAGAATAACATCGTTTTAATTTTTCTGTTTCAACTTACTTATGTAATTTAATTTATTTTTACATATTAATTTAATTTGTATCCCCTCCATCCCTTCCCCACAATCCATTATAAATAAAAATGTTAGAAAAATATAAATGAAAAAGAGGTGGAGGAAAGAGGTTATTTATTGTGTGTGAGACTTTAGTTCTTTTTAGATTTAATGTTTGATTTATATTATTTAACAAGAATGCATATTGTGAATAAATATTTTGGAAAGACTCTCTCTCATGTGTACGTCCGCATGGGAGATGCAGATCTAAGGCCTGGATTGTATTAAATTCAGGTGACTCATATGCGAGCATGCGTTAAATGTTGGATCAGTCAGGATAAAATTTGTCTAAGTGGTGAGTAAGTTTGAAACTTTTGACATTTCACCACTGTGGTAAGTAAAAGTCATTAAATGACTTTTATTCAACCAGTCTGAGGGAGGAATTCTATAAAAGAGAGTCTTGGTCTTAAACAAACAGAAGTAAAAAAAAAATCGGTATCCATCCATCTGTATACCCCTTTCGTTCTTTCTATTTTTTCTCTTTGTCTGTCGAATTTTTTTTTTTTGCTCAACATAATCCAGTGATAATACTCAAGTGCGTTTCAGTTCACCGTGATTCCTTGTGCTTGGTAGAGCTCGTGATCTCACTATTGTATCATGAAAAACGAATGTCCTATATTAATCTCTAAGCACCACAGAGGTGGGACGAATCTGTTTTAAGGAATCTGTATTTAACGCAGGCATCGATTCTTTAGTTTTTGAGTAATTCAGCTCGGCTTGGCAGCTTAGCTCTGTAGACTGCAACTCGGCTCAACAATTTAGCTTGATACTCTACAATTCAATTTGACAATTTGGTTTAATAGACTAGCTCTACAAACAGCAATTTAGCTAGGCAATTTGACTCTGCATAGCAATTCAGCACAAAAGTAGCTTAGCTCAGCAAGCAACTCTTTAAGAAAGTCAACGACTCTTCCTCTTCCTACCCTGAGGAAAAAAACTCTAACAAAAAATACATATGAATATGACATATTTAAATGTATAAAGAATTAAATCTATGAATTGTTCAAATCGGGAGTTGTAATATATTACAACACACTACATTATACTATACGTGTTCTCCATTATTAATTGAAATGGAAACGGTCAAAGCGTATTTAGCGAGGAAGGATCGTGGTGATTGGTGGATCAATTTAGCATTTTTATCCAATTCTGAATCATTCTTCATCGGATAGAATTTGATCGATTTTTGTGGGTGTATACGTATATATTCGGCAAATTTTGTCAGCGAGGCATTCACTTGGTTTTGATCGTCATGGAACGCTGCGCCACCAGTGCCGCCGGCGCCGACGTCCCAGTTATCCGAACGCCGACAGCAGATCTCTGCCCGATCGTCAAACTCTTAGATTTCCTCTACAAAATCGTGTGGTCTTCTCCCTTTAGGTGCTTACTATACGATACATTAAATTCCGATGACAACGAACCTTCTACTCCCCGAGCTGAAGCAGCAGCCGGCGATTCCGATGGGGAGCACTCCACCGCAGCGTTCATGGCCGCCGCCCTCGGCGTCGAAGCTTCGGAGACAGAGGGAAGCGACAATGCTGCCGATGGAGATCAGGCTTCAGTCGATATCGCTGCTGCCGCACTCGAGGCGGAATCTTTGCCGGCAGGAAACGCCGCCGCCGCCGCTGAGTTTGATCAAATTAGAGGCGTTGCTTTCGAAGTCATTCCGTTGGCTGACGTCGACGAGGCACCTTCCGAGGACGATGATGCCGTTGACGTTGGCCTCATTGAAGAGTATAGCTCGTTTGAGTTGATCTGAGAGTTGGATGATGCTTTGCTAGCTTCTGTTCTAGTTGGTATTTGATGAACACCATACCTGTTTCGGCAAATGCGTCTAATAAACTTCTTTGTTTACTTTCTCATAAAAAAATAATATTTTGAATCTGAAACGCAAATTAAATACAAAGGGCCACCGGCTGATTTCCTGTGAAGATAAAACGTAATTCTTTTCTTCCTCGGAACGGATTCGCTGTAAGCAGAACGTCAGCGCTCAGCAGCAGCACCAATGGAGACGCGCGAAGGGCTGCTGTCCAGTCGGCAGATGCGGACCGAGGCAATTGACATTTGACAGGAAGGAAATTGTTGGAGCCGCGCCCCGTTGCTTCCACTTTGCTTCCTGTACGCGTTGCGCACGCCAACTTGCTTCTCTTTCAGCGTCAAATGACTCCCTTTTCATCCTCTCGCTCGCCCAGTCGCTTCCGCGAGCTCTGCATTCCAATCCGAGGCCGCCGAGCATTCTCTCCGTGAACCCCCGGCTGGCTGTGTTTTCCAGTTACCAGGGACGGCAGAAGTGGCGGAGAAAGATCCTGAGATTTGGAGGCTTCAGATTGTGAGGAGCGGGTGGCGATGCTGCGCTCGTGCTTGAGGCCGCTGGAGCAGTGCTTTGGGCAGATCGGCAGCCGCGACAGCTTGATGTGGCACATGGACTTGAAGCCCCATGTCTACGGCGAGTTCTCCATCGCCGTTGTTCAGGCCAACGATTCCCTCGAGGACCAGGGCCAGGTGTTCACCTCGCCTTCCGCTACCTTCGTCGGCGTCTATGACGGCCACGGCGGACCCGAGGCGTCACGCTTCGTCAGCAACAGCCTGCTCCCATACCTCGATAGTACTCCGCTCCTCCTCTCGTTCCTTTCTTCAAAATCCCATTTTCACAAATCAATCACATCAAAATCTGATTTCGTTTAGGGTTCGCTTCGGAGCAAGGGGGCCTGTCGGCGGAAGTGATCAAGCGGGCGTTCCGCGCCACCGAGGAGGATTTCGTGCGATTGGTGAAGAGGTCCTGGCCGTCCCAGCCGAAGATAGCGTCGGTGGGGACGTGCTGCCTCGTGGGGGCGATCGCTGGAGACATGCTCTACGTGGCCAACCTGGGTGATTCCAGGGCTGTCCTTGGACGCCGGAGCTTGGATGGCAAGTCTGTGGTGGCCGAGCGGCTATCGACGGACCATAACGTTGCGGTCGAGGAAGTGAGGAAAGAGGTCGTTGAGCTGCATCCCGATGATAGCCAAATTGTTGTTCATGCTCGTGGCGCCTGGCGGATAAAAGGGATAATCCAGGTGAGCTCTTTTCTTTCATTTTACCTCATTCACTTCAATATCAAGGATTTTCATACACGGCTTGTTGGAATGGAACATCTTGAATTGCTTAGATTTGCTGCAATCACTACTGAATGAAACATCTTGAATGAAACTTTGTTTTTCATTACCTTCCCTGTGCCATTTGAATTGCTTATAGTGATTACAGGGAGCAAAGTTCATAGCTGCCATTTCAGTTCTTCTATAGATAAGATACTTCTATTTGTTACATGTAAATTTCCAACTTATGCCATCTTCAACATGTAGAACCTTTGGCAGCCTGAAACATTGCTTTTCACAGGTTCAGCTTGATGTTATAACTTTTACTTAAATTCACTGCGAAAACAAGTAAAGTTTCATGTTCGTTCTTTTCTTCAACTATCTGATTTTTATCTGTAGTCTTAACTTTTGGTTTCATCCACATCGAAGATCTTTCCTTCCTTATAGCGCTACCTTTGTTAGCCATGATGTTGGAATGACCGAATAGTGTTATGTTGGACAGCTGAATCATCCTTGATATGTGAGTTATTCACCACCATAGACTGGCCTTGCCTATGTGCATCTGCTCCAACATGTTTGCAAGAGACCACAACACCTCATAAAGTAGGGACAGAATAAAAATGATTTTAGAAATGGCTGTCAAAACATAGAGAAGGAAGAAGAAGAAAGAGAACTTTTGATATTCACTTGGGAGTTGTTACAGTACTTCAAAAACTTATCTGAGGAGTTGCACGATTACTTCTTCTCCTAAACCAAGAAATAAATTTTTGCAGTATCTCAAAAGCCTAAAAAGGAGTTGCCAAACATATATTTACCAGATATTATTTCATTAGATTTCCAGTTACACATTTGGTTTTTTTACACGAAAACCATTCTCAATACATCTAAATATTAAAGTGGAATTTGGAACTTACTTTGAGTTATGCTTATGCTATTTGTGAGGAGATGATCTTGATTGTTGTTTAATATTGTGGGGAGCAATGATGCTTCCACACTAGGGATATGATTAAATTATTAATTTGATTTGCATAACTGTTTTGTATATAATTTCAATTTTTTTTTAAACATGATACTGAACTTTCTTGTGCCCCCTTTCACAACATTTGTTAGGGAAATAAAATTATAAATATATTCTGTTATTATAACGACTGCAATAATTTATAAAAGTGATTAGGAAAAAAATAAATGCATGAAAAGAAAAATACATACTCAATAAAATACTAAATTTAAATATAAATCAGAGAATGTTGAGGAGATTGCAGAGCATAAAGCAGGGCCACTAGCATTGGAGAGCAGTATTATTGGTGAAGCCAAGACAAACATAATGTTGCCACCTCCCCCCAACCAAGAACACAACAGGAACATTAGAGGATTATAATTTGCTTTAATACCATGATAGAATTTATAGTTATATTCAATATATACTATATTTCAATGAGTAAATGAATTTAGAGAAATGAAAATGAATGTATCAGAAAAGGAAATGCATAAAGGATTGATAGATATTTAGTAAAAAGAGATTCATAGAATGACAAAGGCAAATTGAGATTTTACACATTTTAATTAATCCATGAGCAGGATCTATATAGACACACAAAATAGTAATTCATCATAATAAATGTATAGACATGAGAGAGAAATTTAGAAACAATTGTAGCTAAATAGGGCAAAAAATAGAGCAAATCAGATGAAGAATACTTAATTATCTTTCCATTTATTCTTGCATTTTGAACTAAGTACAATTTTATTGAGCGAGATTGTTAGTTGTAAAAATATTCCATTGTTCTGAACTACTGTTTTGGTTAATGGAATGTGGAAGTAAAAGGTGTCCCTTGTTGCATGTTTACTTGCAGGCATGATGTATTTTTTTTTCCTGTGCAGTCAGGCATAATGCATTAGTTGACCTAGTGTATGCCTTATGTTCAATAAATTATGGTGATAATGAACATATGAACTGGTATTTTTATGTTAATTTGGTCAAGCAATTTGGATTGTAGATTGGATCTTTATTCAGCTATTTTATACATTGTTTTGGCATAAATTAGTTGTCCTTTTGAATAATAAGTGGCATTCTTCTTGCTTCTTAGGTGTCTAGGGCTATTGGGGACATCTACTTAAAGAAACCCGAGTTCAGTAGAGATCCATTATTCCAGCAATTTGTTTCTCCTCTTCCATTGAAGAGGCCAGTCATCAGTGCGGAGCCATCGATAAGGATTCATAAACTTAAGCCACATGACTTATTTTTGATATTTGCATCAGATGGTCTATGGGAGCAATTAAGTGATGAAGCTGCAGCTGAGATTGTTTCCAAGAACCCAAGAACAGTAATTTTTTAGCTCCCTAATATCTAAAATGCTTTCTATACAGTTCAATAGTTACAGAAGATCCAAGTTGTTCCTTTCTCAAAACTAATGCAGGGAATAGCAAAGCGATTGGCCAAAGCTGCTCTCAGTGAGGCTGCAAGGAAAAGAGAAATGAGATACGGCGATATCAAACAGATCGAGAAGGGAATTAGGCGCCACTTTCATGATGATATCACTGTCATAGTGATCTATCTTGATCAGCACCGTCAAGTGGGCCATTCTAAGTTCAATGGTAATACTAATGACTGCACTAGAGTGCCTGCTGACATATTTTCTTTCAATTCTGATGAATCTGAAGAACCCCTTCGTCAACATGAGTAGGTGCTACATGGACTAACTTCATTGTGAATAATGGTTGCAACAATATGTTTTTTGTTCCATAAAACTATGATCTAACAGTAGTTGCAGAAAAGCAGGATTTTGAATAAGAGTCAGCAAGGATGGGATATTGTATATATATATATATATAGTAGAAACTGAAAGAACTTGTCAAAGTTTTGGATGGAGTTGTAAGAAGAAATCCTCGGTGATTATTTTCTTGATAAATTCTAGTCTCCTGGTATCGACAATTGAAAATAGAGCCTTGTTCTATTCTCTTTTTCAACTAGTAAATTCAACATGCATATTTTCAAATTTCCACAATTTCTTATTGACGGATACTGTTGCCATTTTCACTTATTTCAAAGTTGAGGAAGCTTCAGCCCCTAACGATGACAAGGCTTTATCTTTTCTTTTTTGCGATGTTTCATTGCATTTGTTTTTGTTAACATTGCACCAATTCATCTGATATCTACGTAAATTTCATCCCTTTCAAAATAGATCTTCATGGAGGCACAATGTGCAATTCATACACGTAAACAAGCTCCATGATTACTCGTGCTATGAACTCGGTAACCTTCTTGCTTTGTGGATAAACCTTCTGCAGATTGGACAAACCTTTTTATCTTCCTCCATGATCCTGCAAATCCAGATACAACCATCAGTCATTCAACTCGAATGACACCAAGACCACATACGCACGAACCAAATCAAGGCCATTTAATTTACCTCTGTGCGCAGGAGTAGCAAGTAACAAAGTGCCCACAAGGAGTGAAGAAGCAATTGCGTTTCACATCGTAGCAGATTACACATATCTTCCCGTCATACAAGTCTTCTGAGGAGCAACACACACTCGATTCGGGCTCCTCTTCAATCGTCCCATAAGTACAAGCCATCACCTTCCTCGGAACGATCGGGTCGGTCTCCGTCTGTGTCTCTGCAACTTGATTCTCCTGCCTTGGCTGTTCCTGCCGAAGTGCTCCAAGATGCTTCAGTAGTATCGAAATGATGATCACTATAATGACTGGAACAAACACAAAAAAAAAACAGCACTGATCAGTAAACTAATCAAGGGGTCGAAGTGCAGGGGAGATTTGAGCAAGGAAATAAAAAACCTGTGATTATGAAATAGGCAGTCAATCTGGCTATGAAAGATAGCTCAATGTTGCTAACCTGGAAAATTAAACACACCTGTATAATTTTCATCATCTTAGAGATTAATCTTTACAGCCTTAAGTTTGCTTACCTCACCGCCTGACGTTGTTAAAACATAATATTGAGTATTGGGAAATGGAAGCTTAAGCTTGCAGACACCATTGCCTGGCGAGCAGACGCTTGTTGCTTCATTGGTGTCGTAAACTTTTGATGCTACTGTTATGCTCATGTTCATAACAACGCTCCGAGGTGTTAAATTGATGACCCCAAGATAATACGCATTGTCCTCTGAGATAAAAAATTCTCCTCTGGAACCTAAATATTCAAAAAAAAGGGAAGACAAGACAAATGTCAGAAAGAACTAAACATTAACTATTCTGATTAGTTTTACAACCATTTATAAAATGTTCACTTACCATTCCTAGAATTTCCTAGATTGTTATGGGAGGTTGTGCAAAATCTCTCCAGCTCCTCCAAGTTTTGTTCTCCTATGATACACACTTAAATCAAAGAGGAAATCTAAAAGAGAAGGACAGATCAGAGGAATGTTACCTTTGATCAAAACCACAACCATGTCTGTATGACTGTCACCACCGCTCGACACTCTCCATTCCAACCAAACTCTAGAACCCGTGTTCAGCCACAAGGTGACTCCCTGAAGCCCAATGATAAGTTGATTGAAACAGCGCGAGGAAGGAAATCCATAAACAAAATTACCTTGCGATCGTAAGCATCCACAAACAAATAATTGGCGAGGGTCCAATTGTTTTCCGAGCGGAGCTGCGGCTTTTCGTGGAATCCATAAAGCAAGACTCCCTGCGTGGCTTCGCCTTTGGCTTCGCCTTTGGCTTTCAGTTGCTTGACGAAGAGGGAGCTGGTCCTGATCATTCGCGAGGTGTTGGGACCCAGCACGAGCTTGTGGTCGCCGTAGTAACCATAGCGCAGACTGAGAGCAACTGCACTTTAGTCAATGAAAGGAAGGTGGCGTGAGACGGGAGGCGTGGAGTTTCTAAAGAGTGAAACGGAGAGCAGACTGCAATACATGCCGCATAGCCACGCAAGGAGAGGGAGGAGCGCGCGAGCGAATCGGCGTTCGTCCGGCCGCGGAGGCATGAGCTAGGCTGGCCGGTGAAGGGGAGAGGGAGGAGGCGATCGAGAGCATGGAGAATATGGACCAAGGAAGGATTAAGGGAGTTTGATAGAAGAGTTACAGCTACCGGTCGTAATAACGAATACACGAGAAGGGAAGACCGGTAGACAGCGGACATGCCTTCAAGCTCATCTACCGTTCCCTCTATTGCACCCCCCAAACGATTGGTTTAGGATATGGTCAGGTTCAACGGTGTTTAGATTTTTCATTTTTCCTTTGTTGACTAATTGGCACATCAGATGTTACGGATAAGTCAATTCAGTTCGAGTTCAACAATTTATCCATAGCTCAATTTAGGAAGCAAGTTACAAACATTTAATGATATTAACTTTAAGCTGTGGATTGGAGTTAACATTCCCAAACCACTAAGCCTAGATTTAGTTTTGTCACACCTGCCATTCTGTTTGCTGCTCTGAAATGCCTGGGAACGTCACTATCTTGTTCTGAGCATCGATTATACTTACACAATAACGTTTTAAGGAATTAATTAGTGCTGAGAAGTGGCCAGAGAGAACCAGTCCGCCAATAACTGTGGTCTTCAGCTCAAAAAGTTAGGTGCAATTTAATGAATACAAGGAGGGCAAGTTAGGTTAATTTGCACTGCAAAATTGTAAATGACTCCTTGCTATGGAATATAAGGATCTTAAATTCTCAGTTTAATTTTGTTTTTATTGGAGCTTCAGTGAAGAATTAGAAGACCAAACACAAGCTGATTTATACCTAGCAACCATGGCATGAAAAATAAAATAAAATCATACAGGATCATACCTCAGGAGGATTGTAGGGAGATGGCTGCCAAGATCATGAGAAAATCTGTGAATACTTTCTTGTGTAGCTACCAGACGTTCACCTCCATTGCTGGTCTCTTCGTCTTCCCTGCTTCTTTATCTACTCTCCTCTCACAAGCTTTCCTCTCCTGCTCCCCGCCCGTCCTCCACCGTATCATCTACGGCCACCTCTTGTTTCTCTTCAGAGCTGCAAGATTTCCGGACGTTGGATTATCTTCCTGGATCAGCCTCAAATTGGCACAGACGATCTTTTCCTTCATCTTTACGCTTCCATTCACGCTCACGTTCTTGCTGTTGGCCAAAGTACTAATTTTCAGGACAATTAATGGGCAGCCCTGTTGTGGACGCCGCCTTTTTTATCCCCAGTTGCCGTCGTGCCGGCGCAGCTACCGCTCCGCGCTGCTCACCCACCTTTTCAGCTCCTCCGTGATGGTCGTCCTCAATGCGGCGGTCTTTTCCGCGTTCTGTCTCCTATTCAGCGCAGCGGAAATCGCAGGACTGACGTCGAACACCTGGGCGCTGCTGCTCACCGTGACGAGCTTGATGTTGAGCGCTGTGGCCATTGGAAATGCGATCGCGGTCTGCAAGTTATCCATCGTCGTGTCCGCGACGGAGGGGTGCTCGGGTTGGGAGGGTCTCGTGAAGGCCTGCGTCCTTGCGAAGGGAAGGGAGGAGACTGCGTTGGCCTTGGCTATGGCCGCCTACCTGGGAATGGCACTGGTGGAGACTCTGTTCCAATACAAGGTGGTGAGACCGTACCTTGACGGCGGAGGGAAGGTGAACGGGGAGATGGTGTGGGAAGCCTACTTGATTGCATACGTCCACAGCCTTATCCTCGTCCTCGACACTATCACAAGCTGCTTGTTCTACAACCACTGCAAATTCGGACGCCGATTGGATTCCGATGACGGCGACGGTCGTTATATCGAACTGGAACCGGAAGAGAAGAGTGCTGTTCTGTGCATTTAAATTCGATACGTAACATGTAAATCTGAGATATGTGTGTCTATATCAGTGATATTATAGTGAACCCGAAATATTCTGGTTCGAACTATCCACGTTATATGCGTCTGTTTAATGGTTGCATCGGTTCGCTGAGCACGCTTTGAATCGGATGATCGTACGGTGGGAATGATTACCTAGTCGGAAGGACTGGACTCGTCAATCTCGGATCTTATCGTCGCCGCCTCCGGAGCACCGTCTAGGGCCAAGGGTTCTCCCGATCATGGCGCTTCGAACTATGGAGCTCGAGAGGGCCGTCGCCGGCTTCGGAGCCGTCTCGAGAGCTTCCTTCCGGTTCCGACGTTCTCTCGCGCTCTGCGCCCGTCGCCGGAGCTCCTCGGCTCCCACTGCCGCCGTCGAAACACTGGCCGATCTCGACAGCGTCGTCGGTGACGGTTCGGCGTCCTCTCCGCCCTCTCCCCCTCCACCTAAGCCCAATGCAGGAAGTAGGTACCACGAGCTTGCAGCTCTTGCTTCCAAACAATAAGGAATGCTATTTGCATTCGTAACATGGTTTTTGTTTCTAAGAAGGTAGCGATGGCATTCGGGAATGGGAGTGGAAAGTCCTGAGCTCGAAGGAGCTGGGAATTAAGGCATCGATGCTACCCAAGCCAACCAGGATTGTTTTGAATGGACTTAAGAAAAAAGGTTCCTTTTTTTTTTTATTTCTTGCTTTCGTTTTTGTTGAATAAAAATCAGTTGGTAATCTTATCAATGCCTACACAATGTCTTTATCCATAGGCACCTAAGAGTTCCTTCTCAACAATAATAAAAATTACTAATGTCTGAAGAATTTATTTATTCTATTAAATGATCTATTATTGGGGATAATGTTCAAAGGGGTTGTTTAAATATGTCTATTTTTACATCGTATAATTCTACTTCCATTCAAAACAACATTGTCCTAGAGGTTACTTAACAATAAATTCTGAAAACCTTTCTTGAATTGTGTCATATGACTCCCATGCTGCATCTTTGATAAGTAGGTTGTCCCATTGAATCATTAAATTGACCACAACTTCTATTTTTCCCCCTCAAGTCTTATTTCTAAAATTGTGTTATGCGAAACTTGATTTCTTCATCAAAATTCACTATAGGAAGATGCTGTTGATTAAATTTGTCACTAATTTCTTCATCAAGCAAGACACATGGAATACAAGGTCTATTATATTTTTGAATCTTGAAGAAGCTCAAGTCAGTAACTATATGTTCCAATACCTAGTAGGGGCTTTAAAATTTGTCACAACTTTATTGAGGTGGAAGAATGAACTGGAACTTGCGTGTATGACTGCAATCTTAGAGAAACCCACTCCTATTGCAAACTCTCTTTAAACGATGCTTGTTTGCAAGATGCTTTATTCTAGCTTAAGCATCTCATAAGCCGTTTTTTTCCTTTCAAAAGTTGCAACACTTACTCCCGAGTATGTATGCCTTTGTCAAATTGAAGTCGTCTCGAATTGAGTAATCTTAGTAGCTGAGTGGTAATTTATGTTGTACCACAATTATACCTATGGAAGCCAATGAATCCACTCCTTTGTTTTATCCCTAATAAGACAATGCAAATAGTTCTCTAGACATTAATTTACCACCTTGGTTTGTTCATGTGATTATGGGTGGTAAGATGTGCTAAAAATTAAATTTGGTAACTTGTAAATGAAAACTTTTCAGCTCTTGTAATCCAACCCAATATAAATATTGTTCTTCCAATGGAATTCCACCTTTATACATGAGGGAGTATTGTCTGGATTTTCATGAATGGTAGATCTACAATTTTGTTGTTGTTGTTGAGATCAATGAGCTATCTCATTACCAATTATTTTTATTGTCCTTTTCATGTTATCCTTGCAAGACATAGATCTTGGTTCATTTGTATTGTTACACAAAATATTGTTTTTGCTGTGGACTGAGACAACATGGTTATTGGTTAATTGCTTCTGCAGGCCATGATGCATATCTGGTCGGAGGTTGTGTACGAGATCTTCTAATGAAGAGAATACCTAAAGATTATGATGTTATTACGACTGCAGGCCTTAATGATGTTGGTTCCTGTTTTTTCATCTCTAAAATAATATGCATACCTGACTATATGGTCTTTTTGTTTTTGTGTGGAAAGTGGTCCACTGATCATGATCAATCCTCATTTACACTTGCATATATTTACCTCATTGCTACAATGTATGCTTTATTCCTAGGAACTAGGAGCACCTTTCAGTCAAAAAGGAAAAAGAAAAAGAAAAATTCAAATGACATGCGACATCATCTTTATATCGAAGCTTGTAGTTATGTCATCCCGACATGATAGCAAACCTACTTCATTTTATTTTCAAGAGGAAAAAAACTGATGCTCAAAATGGCATGTTCACATCATAACCTATGACTTCTAATAATTTGATTTCACATGCTTTGGTATACAGCAGAAATTGGCATAAAAATTCAGATGTTTCATGACCATTTACCTGGTAGTTAATTGCTACTTTCTTTTGCTGAAAATAAAGCATAATCAGTAACTGATAGGATTTACTGGCTCTTATTTGAAGGGGTACCTCTAAAAGGGAATATAAAGGAGAAGAAAAATTATATAGCCGGAAGTTGTCTTTCATCTAGATGTCTGTACAACATGAATGACTATGATGTACATGTCACTACCTCATCTTGTTATTCCTAATTAATAAAGGACTAAACTAGATCCAAATAAGTAATTCTTTTTTTTTTGGGTCTCTATAAATTTGTTCTTAATGAAGACTTATCCAACTCAAGGTAGAAACAACCTGTCCCTTACTACACCAATGATAGGGCACTTCAGTAATCTGATTCTAAATTTATTCTTGAGGTCTTCCAGAACTGCCTATGAATCAAGGCCCAAAATTACAGTAAATGATTCCCATGTAAGTGGGAATAGGACTTCCCTCTAGCAAGCAACTTATGGATCTTATAACTTCAGTTAATATGTTTATTTGCATATTGCTTGCATTTTATTATCCTTCTGGATATCAATTATTTGTTGGGATTGGATTTGCCTTATGTTGAGTCCACTCCCATTACTTTTGGTAAGGATGCCACTACTGAGCTAGTCCAAGCATGCTCATATCAACAGCTGTATGAGCTTTTTGAATACAGTGTTCAAATAGTTTCTTATTTGAACTTTTACTAATTTACAGGTGAAGAGGATGTTCTCACACTGTGATATTGTTGGAAAGAGGTTTCCAATATGCCATGTTCATGTTAGTGATTGTATTGTGGAGGTTAGTTCTCAGTTAAGCTTAATTTCTCTATGAAAAAAAAAGTTATGATAACTAGATGACTCCATAATTTATGTTTGGTCAATTATGCATCAACCTATGCTCATTTAGAGTTAAGTTGCATGGACATATATTTGGATAGGATATCATGTATTCTATTGAAATTGTGTGTTTGTTTATGTGTGAGGGAAGTGCTAGAGTTTTATGGACGATTCAACTCATAGTGAACTGAGTTTGTATTTAGTTTGCTTTTCTGCAGTATTCACTCTTACTCCTTTAAACTTATGAAGCAGGTTTCAAGTTTTAACACCCATGCAAGAAGGCAACGCAATGATTTGAGTTATCTTCCAAGAAGATCTGATTGTGATGAACATGATTATGCTCGCTGGAAGAATTGTCTTCGTCGGGATTTCACAATTAATGGGTTATCATTAACTTTATCCCTTCAAATTTAACATTGCAATAACTTAGCCTCTTCGGTTTCATAACTTAGACATTGTCTTTACAAGTTCAAAACCTTTTTTTGCTTTCACATGTTTCCTTCAACAAAATATTATCTATTGATTTATTTCTTTTCATTACCTCTGTGCTTGCAAATCTTGCATATCTAGCTTTCCTTTGATTCTCTTCTCATGCTCTCTGTGTCCTTGTCAGGTTAATGTTCAATCCATTCTCAAAGATTGTGTATGATTACTTGGGCGGCATGGAGGACATTAGAAAAGCCAAAGTGTGCCTGTATTTTTTTCTTTAATTTTTATACATTTATCAGTACCAGCCTGTAATCTTTGCTCGTCATATTCTTTCTCTTCAACTAGGTCAGGACAGTAAGACCAGCACATTTATCTTTCCATGAAGACTGTGGTTAGTTGACTAGTTTCTTCCCTTTTGTAACATTGTGCACTCAACTAGAAAGCAATATTTTCTTCTGTAAGCATAAATAGGAGCTTTTCATTAAGTGGAATTCATATAATTCACAGCTCGTATACTACGTGCAATCAGAAT
This sequence comes from Alpinia galanga, assembly GCA_037177395.1. Lineage (NCBI taxonomy): Eukaryota > Viridiplantae > Streptophyta > Magnoliopsida > Zingiberales > Zingiberaceae > Alpinia > Alpinia galanga. The sequence goes on along the minus strand of JBAMHZ010426622.1, from coordinate 4,894 downwards.
TGCAGCTCGTTTGGGCTTTAGTTTTTCTAAAGAGACAGCTTATTCTGTGAAGGATCTTGCCAATTCAGTACTCAGACTTGACAAGGTAATATTTTGACATTTTTAACCTTCATCTTATTCTAGGCTTGAGCTGCCACTTCACCTATTTCAGGGAAGAATCCTCATGGAAATGAACTATATGCTAGCATATGGATCTGCTGAGAATTCTTTGAGATTGCTTTGGAGATTTGGCATCCTTGAACTACTTTTACCTATCCAGGTCTGCTATTTTTCCATAAGTTGATATTTCTTTATCATCCGTTGTTTCTATTTGTGTATAAAGAATGATGTTTTGATTGCACTACCAGGCTGCTTATTTTGTTTCACAAGGTTTCCGAAGGCGGGATAAGCGATCTAACATGTTACTGGTGAGAATGAATCTATTTCTATTTTAAAACCAATAAATTCTTAGGGGATAGGCTGATGGAATTAGATTAATCCATTTAGAAATTTTGTTTGACATTTTACAAGAAAATTGGGAGTGCAAATTAAGGTGCGATAAGGTTCTAATATCATGTGTGGAAAACAAAAGACAGAAGAGAAAATGTCTCAATATAATCTTCATCTGCACTTTTTTTTTTTGTGAACTTCCTATAATTATCATCTTTGCTTCCATTACTCTGAACCACCATATTTTGTTTTTTTATATAGGCAAATTTCCCTACAGGTTCATATAGGCTTCTTTATTCGCATTTTGCACTCCCCAAGGGTGTGCAAAATACACTAAACCACCATTTTGCACTCTACCAGCATCAAGGAGACCTATATGACATTTGCAGGACAATCAAGGATTTTGAGGCCATTTCCATGCCAAAAAAAATGGATTTTTTTTATACCCAGAAATCTGCAAGGACCCAATTCCGGCTTTGTGTTGACCTATACGATTTGTCTAAGGAATTCAAGTAGTTTCTTTATTCTACACCAAACAAGAGGATAGCTTTATTCTACATTCCAAGGAGCCCCTTTTTTTTTAACATTCCTGTGACTTACATAAACTCTGTGGAGATGCATCAAGGAGGTGGTGAAAGTAAATGATTATTCTACACTTCACAAGCCCATCATGGAGATTGATACAAAAAATCCATGATGACTATTTTCTACACAGAAATAAGCATAATGATATAACCTTTTACATTCAGAAGAAGCGGTGAAAATAAATGACTATTACAATAAACATTAAAACATAATAATAAAAAAAAGATTACAAGACTCCTTTGTTTTTATCTTTGAAGGAGAACAATAAAAAAAAAGAGAAATACACATGCATCTCATTGTTAAAGAGTGTCTGAAAGACAGAAGATGAAGATTGTGGAAGGGAATTGTTGTCAGAGAAAGGGAGATGAAAACTAGATGGTCAGATTGCACATGAGGCTAGAAAAAAGAAGGATGTTTATCCTTAAAAAGACCACTTTTTTTAGATGAAAATGATGGGTTTTTTACTAAGCGTAATGTTTATCTTTAAGATCACTTTTTAGGGACTCATTTTTACTAAGCTGGATGTTTATCCTCAAAATCACTTTTTAAGGATAAAATGACGTGAATTTACTGCATTCAACTTGCACAATTTTTCACATGAATAGGTTTGGGCAAACCATTTGGTTGGATGTATGGTTTTGCAAGGGTAAAATGCAGATATTGAGTGACAGGTGCAGGTGTGGGGCTCGGGAATTTGAAACTTGGTTGCACAAGCTGGGAGTAATGACTCCTATGTGCCCCATTGGTAAATATGACCTTTGCATATTTGTACTTTGTTTTGTGGTATAAAAGGAGGTATAGGGAAAGGTGACACTCCATTTGCAGGATATATTCATATATGGACCATACAGAAAGCAAACATGTTGGACGCCTCTTCATTTCTCTGTATTAGGCTCAGTCAATGGACTAAAAGATGAAAATTAGGAAGCGTCCAACATGTTTGCTTTCTGTTTCCCATATTTTTTGTAAACTGAAATTTTGAACAAATAAATTACAGTGACACTACATATGCAGGATATATTCGCCAACTTGGACAAACTTCTCGCACCTAACAGGCCATGCCATAATAGCCTATGGTAAGCTGCATGTCCATTCAAGTTTTTTTCCAAATGCTTACATAATCCACAATTAAACTCAATTTCAATGAAATCTACCTTGAATATAGGTTTACTTCTTTTGCTGCTTTAGTACTGCTGGTACAGTCTGTGGCTCCTGCAATTTCTTTGAAAGTCCTACCAGATTGAATTCATCCTAATGTGATATGGTCTGGATCCTATGTCACGTTTGATTTAGTTTCAGTTATCACCTTGAGCTGAATACGATTGCATGGAGTTCAAATAAATGAATAATATCCATGTAATCAATCCCAAGTGGTTGGTACTACGCTTGTTATAAAATACATTGACATCTAAGCATATTTCTGTTTTTCCTGGTTGCTTTTTGGTGTCACTATTTACTGCTCCATTTTCTATTGAGAATTATCTTATATTTCAATGTCGTCATGTGGTTTGCATGTCCATTAACATTCAACTTGTGCATGCATTGTCTTGTTGTTGATTATTCATTCAACTAGGCTGACGATTATGTGTAAGATAAGTAAAATCTTCAAGGAAAAACGGAATTAGTGCATAAAATGTGTCAAAAATGTTTCATTCTACATAACCTAATCTTGTGTTGGAGATCCTTTTATACTATTAGGTATGTGGTGTAAGATTTCATCATTAATGATATATGAAGACATCACCAAATTTGGTAGCCTTTTCATACACACACACACACACAGACTTGAAGTTTCTAAAAAAACATAATTTGCTTACCAGGGTAGGGATTTTGGCATTTCATCAAGCATTAGTTCATCAACCTCGTGATCCTTCAGTAATAGCAACATACTGCCTTGCTCTTCATAATGGAGGAAATTTGCCAGAGGCTGTAGATATTGCGAGGAGTATCATTCGTTCACATAATAACAAATTTCCAGAATTGTTGAAATCTCGAGAATGGAATGATGGAGATTTGATTTGTGAGGTTATGAGCCTTGCTTCCTCAGTTACTTCTGCATTAAGCTCGATGACAGACGAGTATTTTGTTTCACAAGCAATGGCACCGTATCCTCAAGCTCCATACTCTGATTTGGTATGTATGACATTGTGTTTCGAGTAAGAATAGTTCCATGTAGTTGCATATCCTTATGACTGTTTAATCAAAATAATTTTACAATATCAGTAACTGATACTATCTTGTATATTGTTGGTCACACTGAACTTTGACTGCATCATTGTCATTTAGTAAGAATCAATAGTTTGAGCAATTTGTAACTAGAACAGAAGATTTTTCATGTTTCTAGTGAATGGTTTCCTTTCTGTTTTGCAGGTATTTATACCTCTACAGTTGTATTTGAGAGTTGGCAGAATATTTGAGTGTCTTAATAATCGACACTTGGAGAGAGGGTACATTGCCAGAAAAGGAAATAAAATAAACTACTGTACTCTTGCCGAAGGTGGGCTTGCTGAAATCAGACACGTCTTTGCGAGGGTTGTCTTTGACACAATCTTTCCTCCCGACTTAGAAGGCGAAGTCAGGATAAATCCTGCTTGAAGGAAATAATGATAAGCTGGAACCATACATTTTACACACTTGAATGGCTACTGCATGTGGAACCTACACATGCCTCGAATCGTTCCGATCCGTTGTGCAATTGCCAATCTGTGTCAATGGCAGATGATGATGTTTAGATTATGAAGGCGTGCACACTTACAGCAACAGTTACTGATTTTTTTTAGTGGTTTAGGTAATGTAGATCGGAGGGAAACGTAGATCTCAAATAATTGGCAGTCATGTACAATGTCTGGGGAGTTGCAAGACCCTATCTTGGGTTTTGGCAAGAAGATATACTGATTATTTATTTCAGCCATTTAGAAAGTTGATGCTCGAACAAGAGAAGCTTCTACAGGTAAGTTCATTTTTGCAATTGTTTTGTCCGAATGCATTCTTTTGCATGAACCTTGCCAAAATTTTCATACTTACCTCTCAAAATGTTGTTTGATATTCTCATTTTTACTAGTCCAAATAATTGAGATTCATTGCCTATTGTTGTTGATCTAATTTTTTTGTTCAGTATAGATGAAACTGATCGACCTAGGAAGATATGCAGCTTTAGACATTGGGTCAACTTCCAAGGTTTCTATGTAAGTCACGTGACTAATATATCTTCCCCTCCCCACAATGAATCTGCAAACCACTACTTATCCACTTATGAGCTCCTCTTCATAACTAATTTCTTGATGCCACGCTCCCTCCAATAAGTTGATTGGCCAAACCAGTTCCCTGAATTGACTAGTCGACAATCCATCCTTACTAGGCCTCTTGGATTGACTGACCTTGCTCGATTAGACCAATTGGTTAACCCATCTTGCCCAGATCAGTTGGACATTCCAAAATTTTTGATTCAATCTCCACTGAGCTTCTATACATTTGATCCATCAATGGTGTTACTTAGACAGTACTCAGAACCTAACATAAATTGTTTATCAACACATCAAAATTCTTGAATGCACAAGAAAAGGGCCCTTTTCATTCAAACCTAAAGCAACAGACTCTCGCTTGAACTCTCTGTCTCACACTGCTCTAAATCTAAGGCGTTAAAGGTTAGCTAGGTCTCAAATTGCTACTATTTTGAGATTTTTTTTTTAAAAAAAAAAAGTTATTGCAATTTGGAAGGAAATTATAAGCAATTGTAAAAAACTAAGTGGGGAAATTAAATATTGCCTTAAATAAAAGGATTCTCTCTTTCTCTTTCAGATGTCCTTGCGTGCATGTAGATGCGGGCACCTAGCTCCTCAGTCTAACCAGCTGCGCACGAGATTGCCTGCAGCAAGAAAGC
>JBAMHZ010426604.1:0-11160 GCA_037177395.1 Alpinia galanga | reverse complement strand
GTGGCATGATTGATAATCATAAAAAAAGGACTTATCCTCCATCATATGGTCTGATGCCCTTGAGTTAATAATTCAATGTTTTGAACGTTTAATCCACACTGAGAATGCAAAACATAAGTTACTTGCTTGTGCATGCATGCTGGTGGATAGGTTAGGAGCAGCATGCTCAGAAAGTGTGTTATTTAGAAGCTTCAAGATCACTTCAAGTTGTTCCTTGGTGAACCCCACTTGACTTAATGGTGGCTAGCAGTTCCTCATCTACGTCAACTAAGTTGGCATGTCTATCTCTATCAAAATTTGACTTTGATGATTTCCACTCAAATGGTTTATCATGTATCTTCCAGCATGTGTCCTTCCTTTGTTGGTGACTATCTTGCTGATTTAGAGGACGAGAATCATGAGCAATAAGTGCAAATCCTTCCAATGTTGGAAATGGATGTTAGCTGCTCATCATGACCTTTTTAATGTTTTCCTCACAACGGATTTTAAACAAAGCTTCTCGAAGACTCAGAATAGACTTAGTTCCCATCACTTGGTCTCTAACTTCATCTAAATTCTTGTTTAATCCCAATAGGAACTTAAATATCCTCTTCTGCTCCACTATTTTGCGATACAAAGCATTGTCTCCAGGGCACTTCCATCCGTGGCTCAAATACCATGTCTAGTTGTTGCTAGTGACAAGTAAGTGTGCGATGTATTCTCAAAAGTAAAATAAGTCTTTCACATGGCTTCCCATTATGAGTCATGACATGATCACATGATTTTCAATCTTCCACTTCTTATAATCTAGATCATCCTTCTTTAAAATTGGAATCTCCCCTATTAAATAATCTTTTTTGCCTTTGCCTCAGATGAACATCCCGACAGATTGAGACCACCAATGAAAATTTTGCCCATTAAATTTATGGCTGATGATGAGAAGAGAGATTTTTAGAGTTTCCAAAATTTTCAAAATTTGAGAGAGTAGATATTTGATGGGAATGAGAAGATACTTAAGAGGTAGAGCTAGATTTTTCAATTGCTATGTCATACTTGTCTATAGAGGATGGCTAGGAATGGAGGCTGGGGTTTTTAAGAAAACCTAACCCTAATACCATGAAGATTTTTAAGGAAGAATTATCTTATTTCTCATTACTTCAATTGGAGAATAGTACATCCTAAGAAATACATGATTTACATGGCTGAACATAGTAATAAATTTCGAATAACATAAAATTTACCATTAATTATCATCCTAAAACTTAAGATATTCCATATAGGGAAATCTATATTATCCAATATAAGAAAATCTAGATTATAGATAAAATCAGGATTATACGAATATCCAAATTTAGGAAAATTGATTTAATTCTAAATAGGCTAACTTTGTGAGAAATTCAACAATTATATGTAACTTATAAACCCCTTTCTATAATGAATATGGTTAATAGTTAATGGTAGTAGTCTCTTTAAACCACACCACCAATGCCTACCTAATACTCTGGGTTTAATCTCATTAGTCACCATACAAATGGCAATATTTAAAGGGCATAATTTGATTATAGCTTTTTCTGCATCATTTACCAATCACTCTTACTACTACTATTTGACGGTTTGCCATTTGCTCTACCGAATAGAATACCACATTGACATTGTTTCATCAACAAATCTACCATCATCAACCAGGGCAAAGAGAAATCCAATGTTCTATTGAACCTTTAAGAAAGGAACTTCTGGTGTTTGATAAAATCTTTGCCATCCTTAAATTATCTATATGTCATACACAACTCCATTATCTAACACCTAAAGTACTCGTACTACTTATTAGATCATAAGCACCCACTACAAAGTTAGAATAATTAATAGACAACAACAACAAAACTCTATCTCACATGATGGTGTCGGCTATATAGATCTTTCTATACCATTAAACTCTATCTCTTATATATGATCATTTATACTTAAATAAATTTTATTTTATTTTATCATCATTAACCAATTCTTCCTTAATTTTCCTCTTCCTCGTTTAATGCATGTATTTGTCATAGTTTCATATCACCTAACTGGAGTATTTATTAGTCAGCTAAGTACATGTTCATACCATCATAAACGTATCTTTCGGAGTTTTTTCACAATAGATGCAACTTACTTTCTTCTCATTTTTTATCGTGTTCATCCTCCTATGTCCACACATAGACCTTAACGTCCTCATTTTTACGATTTTCATCTTTTGCTTGTGTGCTCAAATCATATCACAATATTCAGCATATAACATTACATATTTAATCGTCATTTTTTTAAAACTTCTATTTAAATTTTAGAGGTACTTTACAATCATAAAGGACATTCAATGCTCTCCACCATTTTAATTATCACGTTTATATGTTATATAAGACATTTCTCAACCCTTCTATCGTTTTATAAAAATAATCCTAAATATTTAAAGTTCAACAACTTATCATCTCTTATCTTAACAATTGTTTTATTACATCTAATATTGTTAAATTTAAATTTCATATACTTTAGTTTTACTCTACTAAGTCTAAATCCTTTCACTTTTAATGTTTCTCATCAAGATTCGAATTTAGCATTTTCATCTTCACGTGTCTCATCTACTAAACAATATCATCTACAAATAGCATGCACCATGATAATAGATAACTATTATTAATTTGATATTATTATCAAAAAATGCTATAAATATTACTATTTTCAATAATAGTATTTCATATCAATAAATTATTTTAATTTATGTGACATTATTTTCAGATTAACTATATCTGCTTTATTATCAAACATCAATAAATTATTTTAATTTGTAGAATTATTTTCAGATTATCTGTATTTATATTATTCTTTTTATTGTTATAATTATTTCAATGTAATAACAATTAGTCACATATTATTTTGTTTTTTTTTCCATGTACCAAATCAAGGTTTTGGGATGATCTAGATGAAGTATTATAAAACATTCCGCTAAATGAAATAATTTTAATAGGAGACGATCTAAATGGGCACGTCAAAGTGAAAAATGAGGAATATGAGAGGGTGCATGGGGGTCATGGGTTTGGAATAAGTAACGAAGAAGGTAAAAGTATATTAGATTTTACAATAGCATCCCCGGAGAAAGCTTAACTACTCAACATATATTAGTAGTGTTGGATATACGCCTAAGGCATAGTATTAATATAAGGAAAATATACACGACTCCTAGAATTAAATGGTGAAAGTTAAAGCATAGAAAATAAAATATATTTAAGAAGAAGGTAGGAGTACAAGTATTAGGTGAAATTCAGTGACTTTAATATGACATGGAATAAGATGGTATCAAAGTTAAAAACAGTAGTCAAGAGTGTACTCGATAAGTCAAGGAGGTATGCACAATCAAGTAAGGAATCTTGATGGTAAAATGAGAAAGTACAAGAGAAATTGAAAGAAAAACAAATAGTCTATAAGAAATTATATATTTGTAAGAACAAGGGAAACTTTAAAAATTATACAATATCTAAGAAAGAGTCAAAGAGAACAGTGAATGAAGCTAAGAATGAAACTTTTAAACACTTATATCGAAAACTGAATACAAAAGAAGGGGAAAAAGATATTTATAAAATAGCTAAAATGAGAGAGAGAAACAAAAGATCTTATTCAAATACAATGTATTAAAGATGAATACAATAGGATATTAGTAAATGATGGAGAAATAAAAGAGCGGTGGAAAATGAATTTTCATCAACTTTTTAATGAAGGTTTAGGTGACTAACTTAACTTAGATAATTTAAGTAGGTAAAATGAGTATAAAAGTTTAAATTTTTATTGTAGAATTCAAATTTCAAAAGTAGAACAAGTTTTAATGGAATGCAAAATGGAAAAGTCGTGGGACCAGATGATATTCCGATAGGTATGAAAGTGTCTAGGAAAACAAGATATTAAATGGTTTATAAAATTAATTAACATGATATTGAAAATAAAAAAAATGTTTGATCAATAGAGGGTAAGTACTTTAATTCCCTTATATAAAAATAAAAAGGACGTACAAAATTATGCAAATTATAAAGGTATTAAACTAATGAGTCATAACATAAAACTTTGGAAAAGAGTAATAGAAAAAAAATTAAGGAAGGAAATCACGGTTATCGAAAATCAATTTGGGTTCATATCTGAAAAGGTCAATAATAGAAGTTATACATCTTCTCAAGCAACTAATTAAAAAGTATCGAAAGCAAAAGTAAGATCTACACATGGTATTCATTGACTTAAAAAAAACTTATGATAGAGTTTTAAGAGAAATCACATAGAGAATTCTAGAAAAGAAAGATGTTAGTGTAGCATATATTGAACTAATTAAAGATATGTATGAGGAAGCAACGACCAGAGTGAAAACTTCATACAAATAAACTGAAACATTTCCAATAAAGATAGGGTTACATCAAGGATCAGCTCTGAATCCCTATCTTTTTACACTAATCATGGATGAACTCACTGAACGCATTCAAGACACAGTACCGTGGTGCATATGATATTGTTTTGGTAGATGAGACATGTGAAGAGGTAAATGTTAAATAGAATCTTGATGGGAAACACTAAAAGTAAAAGGTTTTAGGCTTAGTAGAATAAAGAAAGAATATGTGGAATTTAAGTTTAGCAATATTAGACATAATGAAACAAGTATTAGGATAAGAGATGATGAATTATCTAGAACTGAGAGCTTTAAGTATTTAAGATCATTTTTGCAAAACGATAGAGCGATTAAGAGAGATAGCTTACATAGAATACAAGCAGGATGGTTGAAATGAAAGAGAACGTAAGGTGTTTTATGTAATCGTAAAGTACCTCTAAAACTTAAAGGAAAGTCCTACAAAACGGCGGAAGTCCTACAAAACGGCAATTAAACCTGCTATATTATATGGTATTGAATGTTGGGCTATAATTCGAACACATGAGCAAAAGATGAGAGTTACATAGATGAGGATGTTAAAATGAATGTGTGGATAGATAAGGATAGATAGAATAAGAAATGAAAGCATTAGAGAGAGTCGGAGTTACATCTATTAAAGGAAAACTCTAAGATATACATTTAAGGTGGTACGGATATGTACTTAGACTATCAATAAATGTTTCAATTAGGCAATATGAAACTATGATAAATACACACATCAAACGAGGAAAAGGAAGACCAAAAAAGACTTGATTAGCAACAATAAAACAAGATAAAATTTATTTAAATATAGATGATAATATAGTAGGGGATAGAGTCCAATGGCGTAGAAGGATCCATATAATCAACCTCACCTAATGAGATAAGGTTTGGTTGTTGTTGTTATTGTTTTTTCCATGTGGGCATGTCCATCCAAATCTTTAATTATCAAATTCTAAATTGATTTTTGCAAAAACAAATAAAAAGTATAAACAATATATACACCAGCTGTCAGCCACCTTAGAGGCTTGCTTAGTTCACCTATTACCCTGCCCCTCCTCAGTAGAAATAGCGCAAACAAAAATCTCATTAATAATATTATTGCTACTATTTATATAACTAAATATATTACTAGTGTCTATTGAAGAAGTGTCGATGCGAGCTCCTTCTTCGTGATCGGATCTTTCACAAGAACAAAGATAGTTGTCAAGAAGCTTCTCTTCCTCCTGAAACAAACCATGTCATCCACTAAAGCTTCCAGAAGGTCACCGCTTCTTCAACTTCCATCTCTTCCTTATCCAGGTTGCAGTAGTCTTCTGCAATCAGTTTCTTTCCTTTTTCACACAGGTTCCTCAATTTTTACCAAGATCTTATCAATTTCTGAATTTCGGCAACAATTGGAGACATCTCTGAGATATCAACCAAGGTTGAATTAGTTCCTGCCAATCCAGATCCAACTCAACCAACCTGTATCAGGATTGACTGAGTTTGACAACCATAACTAACCTTCTCAAGATCAGGTTCTTCTCATTCAACCCTACCATAAATCAATCAATGTTGATGATTCCTTCTGATGCTCACATAATTTTGATGATTTCTACCAAGATCCCACATAATTCTAGCTAACTTTTCAGCATTTCAGTGACCCTCAAATACATCTGAGATATCAACCAAAATTGAATCACCTACCATTTACCTCCAATTTCAATTCCATTCATCTCATTTCTGATCATCATCCAATCTATAATTTTAATAAATATATAAATATAAATCTATTTTCTCTCTTCATTCGCATTGCTTCAAGGAAATACATGATTTTCATACTAAACTGTGTCTGTTCCAACCGGCTATACATAAATCTTGTCCCTCCATAGAGTTAAATGCAGTGCTTCAAAGAAACACAAGTAGAGAAAATATCAAATTTTATTTTACCTTCAATTTGTTTCTCTACCTTTCTCTTCTCCCTTTCACTTATATTTCTCACCTACCAGGAAAACAAAGCCTCAAGTTGAGACAGTTTTTATAACCAGACAAGCTGACATGTTAGTTATATCACCCTCTTCTAGTTCAACCAGTCCAACAGATCAAATGCTGACCAATGCTATCGTGATATTATCCTCCATCTAACAAAAGCTTTTGTAATTCGGTAAGAAGCCTACATATACAGACCAGTGAGTTGATGCCCCGCCCAAGACCACAATTACATTCTCAGTGCCTTCTAGTCACTTTCATTATCCTTGATTTTTTTTTATTCTTCTTCTACTTGACTTTCAGTTAGGGACCATAGATACTCACATTTTTCAGTTTTACCCAAATTCAAACCCAATAAAATACAAATCCAGTGAAAATGTGTCTCTCTGCATATCTAACTTAATCAATCTTCAATAATTGAAGTATTTGTCTTGGTAATCACTGTATTTCTCACCAACAAATAAACTGCAATTTGAGAGGATCGTCTACCATTTAGCTCACCTTTGTTTCCTAAGGTTGGATATACAGATTCCATATATGTAATCCACAAGGGTGACATTAGGACTTGCTAAGATATCAACTTTTAACAGACATTATCTCTAAATTTATTAGAGAAGTATTTATCGAATATAACATTATATAATTTTAGATGCTGAAAAATATTAAACTGGCTTCAGTTGTAAAGTGCTTGACTTTGATTGCCAATCCATCGAGACAACAATCAGAATGTATATTGACTATGGTTTTCAATACTGTTTTCTTTGGCAAGCAATTAAGTGGAAATCAATCCTAATTTCATAAATACTTCACATGTATGCATTACACAGTTATGCATAGGTTGGCCAAGCTTGGTTAGGCACTGTATGACAAGATCCTATGGGTAAAGGTATGCATCACAATTGTCAGCATACTCTGAAATCACTCTCACATCTATATTTGTCCAACTCATGCACAGACATGCGCATCCACAACCAATCTTAGAAATATAATGTGATTTAGCAACAGAAAAATCAAACCAGCAATCATAGAAATATAATGTTATTAAGCCACAGAAAACACAAAGCTACTTACCTTCCAAGCTAGTAGACTAGAGCAAAGCGAGGAGATTATATTACCTTTTTACATTTTTTGAAGTAAAGGACACTCTGTTGCCGCTAATGCAGGTCTCGGGGGGGTCTATTATACGCAGTGTTACCCTATTTTGCAAGAGGTTATTTTCAAAATTCAAACACATGACTTCTAGGTTACACAACAACAACTTTATTGTTATATTTGAAAAAAACATAGACAAGTAAATAAGTAATGAGACCATTTCTCCATCCAAAAAAAATGACTGTTTCATGCTACAAGTTGTTGTTAAATGAGAATAAGAATGAAAATTCACAATTAGTTTCTCAACAAATTCAATACTAATGCAGAAACAATTTCTTACTCAAACTATGCTTTAAGTTCCAATGTAGCACTTATAAAAATTATAACACATGCATATACCAAGTTACAAAACGGGAGTCTTGACACAATGGTAAAATTGTTGTCTTATGACCTAGAGGTCATGGATTCGAGTTCTGAAAATAGCCTCTTGCAAAACAGAATAAAGTTGCATACAATAGGCCTTTTTCTAAGACCTCACACGATGAGAGCTTCATGCACTAAACTGCCCTTTATTTGCATATACCAAGTTACCTACCAAGTTTCTCATAGGATACTTATAAAATGTTGCTTAAAGAAAAATGGATTGATTTCATGAGAAACAAGTTTAGGCTGTTTCAAAATAGCATGCATAAACAAGATGCGACAGTCTAGCCAAAAATATGTTTGTGAACAGAAGCAGTAAAATCAAAAAACCTGCAAAGTGGTGCAGTACAATTGAAGCTGCAACGGTGACATTGAGCGATGCAGTTCCACATCCGTATTGAGGAATGTAAACAAAGAAGTCACAAATCTCACATTCTTTGGCAGAGAGTCCAGTGCCCTGGCCAAACCAGGATAAATCTCAATAAAACTACGTTATTAATGACAATAAAAAGGTAGATAATGAGAAAAGGAGCAAGGTTTAGTGCTGGAAAACACGAAGCAGACCTCATTACCGAGGAGAAAAGCTGTACTCTTCCTGAAAGGGTGTTGCGTAATAGCGAACGCCCCATCGGTGATCTCCACCCCGCATATGTCGCACTTCCTCTCTTCCTAAAATTAGAATAAAAACTATGTAAGGGGAATTCGATCAACGGGAATCGAAAGCCCTAGATTGCATAGCCAAAAAAAAAAAAAAAGTAAGCGCCTTGAGGTATAGGCGAGCATCGGTGAGGGAGTGGAAGTGACGGAATCGGAGGTGCGAGGTGGAGCCGTGGCTTCCGAAGGCATTGTAGTCGCGGCGGCCGACAAGGACGATCTCTGAGACGCCGAAGGCGGTGGCACTGCGAGCCATCGTCCCGATGTTGTGGCGCTTCGCCACGTTGTGCACCACCACGAGGCTCTCTACGACTGGCTGTTCAAACGGCGCGGCAGCCGCCTCTGCGTCCATGACAGCGCCGGTGGCGGGGTATCGAGACCGCCGGACAGACCCCAGGGACCAAGTGTGACCAAATTGATTGACATTTTCACCCTCTTATATATTTTAAATTAAAAAAAAATTAAAGAAATAAATTGAGGCATGCCTAAAATCGGTACGCTCAAAACGACCAACGAAGAGATCCATCCATGTTGTCTGTTCGATTAGCGGCATCAAGTCTATTGGATCCACAGACAGTGACACATAATTTTAACAGTCTTGTGTAAAATCTTTGATTCCAAAAAATAAAGGTTTCTTATTCCAGCTCTCGTACAAAAGTCGATCCACTCATTCTCAATGTCATTATCAATCAATTTTACAATCAATATGAAAAAAATAAATTACAAAGAATATCTTATATTCAACCAAAGACTAATACGATAAAAAGACAAGCATCTTAAAAAAGCTTACAGTCTTTAAGAATTAACTCTTACTCTTTTGTATAAGTCTATTACTGTGTTAGCCATAAGTCTCTCTCGTAGAGACTTTCTTATCCTAGCTCCACAAATATAAAAAGAAGTAAATTCCGATTAACTTTTAATTGTATTAATGTTTGAATATAGTAAAAAAAAAAAAAAGACACCCCGATTAATATTTTCATCTAACAATCGAAATTGATTCTTCCTCCCTTTCGTAAATTTATACTAGTCATCTAACTTTATCCGCGGAGACTCCTAATTTTAACACTTGCATTAACTATAGTATCTTTAGTCAATTGAATTAAATTCAAAATTAAAACATTTTAATGGTGTACTAATTAGTCAGCTAATAGGGTGATTTCAGTCAACTATCCACCCATAATATCTAGTTAATTAATTTCGATTATAAATTATTTTTTTAATTATGTTTTTACATTTAATCTAATTAATCAATTTGGGTCCAATGACTTGACACATTTAAATCTACATACACTATTTGAACAATTCCCCAATAAACTTTCACTTTCAAAAGACTTCAACAATCAAGTCATGGTTAGTAAATTCTCTACTTAGCTAATCACAATATTGTTACATTTTACAACTTTGCGTACCTTTGATTTCTTCTACTCACTCATAATATTCGTCATCCTCTAAATTTGATCTTCTAATCTTCAAATCTAAGCTTCATAGCCATCCATGAGTCCTAAGCCAACCTCATATATTCACTCAATCTACAATGTTGGTCATCCATGCTTGATCTTCAATTGGCACGATAAAATTGTAAACTTAATGCACTAACATCAAAATAGACCTAAATTAATTAAGTCTTATTGTCAAATCACTAAAATACTATAGTTAAATCTAACCAATAAGAGATGATCCTAATAATCTTGTAATTTTTGTATATGTTTAGCAATTTGTTTAAATTAGAGACCACAATAATCATAGTGTAGGTGTTGTTAGAAATTGTCCGTGTTAGTCCCACAACCTAAATCTAGTAAGTCAATTTAGCAGCTTGAATAAGTGGAAATGACAACATAAATCTTATCTCATTTATGCTCTCAATATATTATTTTGGTTATCGAGGCACCCCTTAGTAATAGATATTTCCTTCTTGGTACCGTCATCACTGATATAATCTCATCAGTTATCTAGTTATCACCTTCACATATTTTTATCTCTACGAATGATAAGAGTTTTAAGTTTGAGGTGAAGGTGAAGTCTTCTTATCGTAGGACAATTTTGTTAGCTTAAAATTATTCTCATAATAAAAACCATCACCTATAAACTCTAAATATTTCTTGTTAATCAATAAGAATTAGTAGACAAATATAAAAAAGCGTGCCTAAATCTATAATGATGAAAAGCTTTTAGAATCGTGTAGTTAGCCTTCTAGATCAACACATTTTCTTGAGAAACCCTTTTAGAACTCTCTCTGATGATGAAATTCAAAAGGGAATAGCATTGTTTGTGTGACTTGGAACCATAACTTATATTTATAGAGATAACTTTCTGTTATCTTTTACTATTTCTATGTTAACTCATCAGAAAAAGTAGAAATTATTAATAAAGTCTCACTATAAAAAAACATCGAATTAGCAATGAAATTTAGCAAAGAATTTTTTTTATTGCAAATCTGCAATGAATTATTAAGTCATTGCAAATTAGCAACGAAATTTATAAAAAAAAATATTTTATCACGGAATAGCAACAAATTATTTATTCATCGCAGATTTTACAACAAATATATTTTTTATTATCGAATTCATCGTAAATTTGCGACGAATATAAATTTGGTTGGAAATTCTGCAACGAAAACCAAGAATCGT
>JBAMHZ010426594.1:0-11161 GCA_037177395.1 Alpinia galanga | reverse complement strand
TGCATGACTAAACACACATATCAAATACAAAACATCCTAACTTAAACTCTTTGCCACACACATCAAAACTATAACCAAGCTTGGGTTGATTGCTCCAACACTACTCTTTTTGGGTGGCCCTTACTTTCGACTGAAGGGACTTACACCTTCTACTCCTCCCAAGTAGCCTTTACTTCTGACTAGAGAGACTTATACATTTTACTCCCGAATAGCCCCTACTCCTGACTAGAGAGACCTATACATTCTATTCTTTCTCGGTAGCCCTCGCTTCCGACTAGAGAGTCTTACCACTCCTACTCTTTCAGAGTAACCCTCGCTCCCGGTTAGAGGGTTCTCCAATTTAGACCTATATATACATAGAGAGAGAGTCTGTGAGTACTCATGAGCATCTTTATTATCCATCTCTAATTCCCTTAGATTTAAGGATTAGATTATAGTGCACAAGCGATCGGACGATGAATAGTAAATGTGCGCTCACAGATAAGTTGTGTAGGGGTAACATTGTTCTGTCTCTCTCTACATATATATATTATCTTACGCAACTCATCCGTGAATATCCATGAACACCTATGTTATTCATCGTTCGATCGTTTGAGTACTATATTCAAATTCTTGAATCCAATAAAATTGGATGGTATATAACGAAGGTGCTCATGAATAAATTGTGTAAGATAATATATATGTGTGTATTGTTATTTTACATCGCGTGACGGCTTCGTGCATGATTATGTACGCTATCGTTCGTTCGTTATCGTTCGTCATCGATCACGATTGAGCACTATAGCCAATGTCTAAACTCTAGGCGATGCCAATGCATCCAATTGGGGCTGGATTTCGATCAAATCGTGGCAAGAATCCTATTGTGGTCCGGTCAGAATTCGACGGTGCAGTGATAATTTTGACGATTTTTCGAGTGAAATTACTCTGCATTCCTTATTATCGTGCACAATGGTGCACGGAATGTCATGCAACATATCAATCTTGTGTATATATATAGAAAGATATTATCCTACACAACTCATCCATAAGCACATCCATTATTCACTGTCCGATAACTTGTATACTATAGTTCAATACTTGAACTCAAGGTGATCGAATGGTAGATAATAAAAATGCTCACGAGTATTCACGGATAAGTTATGCAGAGTAGCATTTCCATATATATATATAGATAGAAAGAAATATTACTTTACACAATTTATCTGTGAATATTCATGAGTATTTTTATTATATATTATCCAATCACTTATATACTATAGTTCAATCTTTAAATTTAAAGAGATCAGACGATAAATAATTCGTTATCTATTTTTTGCCATTTTTTCATGGAACTTCCGCTCTTTAACAATTGGGTTTGGAATAGCCCAAATATGAAAAGGCAGCCCAATTTCATTAAAAACCAGAAACAAAAAAAAAAAAAAAACCGTAATCATGGATTACATTTCACTTTTTTTTCTGCATTAAATTTTCACTGACATAACGGCTTCCAACCGAAGCGATAGTGAGTTAAGCATATAATATAATAGATTCATTTGATTGGGCATTTATTTCAAATTCTAAGGAGTCTTGTTTTAGCCAAATGATATTAAAAAAATACATATGTCCATATTGAAAAGGACTGGTTTTATATTTTTATTTTGAATAAAAAATTATTCTATAGCATGGACTGGCCTTAGTTGTCACAGAAAAAACTATTTATTGATATGTATCAAATACGATTAAATTTTCGCAATCTAGAAGCAGCAGATTAAGCGGTCCATCCGTGGCTTTGCCATATATTGACAATAAACAAGCTGCAAAAAATGTCACCTAAAATATTCAAATACAAATGATAGAAAATTTTAATTTGTATTTATTTTATGAGATGTGAATTCTATATTAAACTTAAAAATATATATATATTAGTTTAAATTTTTGTAAAATGTGTTTATAAATTTCAATTTTGTCAAATCAAAGTTTGAATTTGATTTTCGTTAGCATCTATAAAATCGTTAATAAATACTTTTTGATTTATAAATATTTCTTTAAAACTATACAAAACCTGATTTTTTTTTTTTCAAATTGATTCTTTATGAATTATATATTTTATCGAATTAAACATGAAGTTATAAATATTTCCAATTAATTTAAAATTATGATTTTATTGGCAAGTAAAAAATTGAAAATTTGATTACTTATTTACATAATTTAGATTTTAAAATAAAAATGATCAGAAATGTGGTCTTGAAAAATTTTAAATTGTTAACCAAAGTACGATGCGCTATCTTACATTTTGCCTAGCAATAAACATGAATTAATAGTGCGAATTATGTAGGTATTAAAGTGAACTTTCCATATGATTAATGACACATATTCAAGTTCAACCTGAGCTGCCAACCTCAACGCCGCAAGATACACAAGATCTTTACCTGAGGATGACATGCACTGTGAGCCGTCACAGCTGTTTAATTTTCAAAAGAAGAATATTGGCATCAAAGAGAGACATTTATACATACGTGCCTTTTCACTTTTTTTTTTTTTTCCTTCGCTCGTATTCATTTTGTACTTTCTACAAGTCTCAATGTTAGAATAGTTGCATATTATCATCCCCTGCTCTTCTGCAGGTAGCAAATTCATTTGGAACACTATATATTTCTAGCTTTTGGTCTGCACTAATGGAGTTTTGGCTTTAACTTGCAATGGATGTCTTTGACTGCTTGTACTTAGCTTTACTTTCTTTTGCTCTGCATGCCCAAAAGGATACATCATGTCTTCTGCGGACAGAATGAATTGCAACTTTTTTTTTCTTGGCTTGCATAATTCGATAAAGAACAAATTTGTGTTCTAGCTAGCTAGCGACTCTTGATCTCTCCTTTTTAGAAGATCACAGATATATTTGTTGGAGCACATAAGAATCCTGCAGGGCAAATCAATTATAGCAAGATAAGTGCTTTCATGAGGCTACATCAGTCCAGAAACCGTCTGAACAGCTCTTTGGACTTGTTTTGATGGAGGCAAATCTCAGAATACATTGAGAGAGACCAATGATAACAGGATATTATCTTGGTGGATGCATGTTTCAGCATAATATCAGTAAGTATTCCGCATGAGATTGGCAAATGTTCCTCTTCCCACAAAGAGTCTCTGCATTTGAATGCACTAATTCGACCCTAAAAGGAGAAGCCCATAATGGCTACCATTAGGAGAATTCATGCAGTCATTTACCCACGTAAGGCCATGGTGTTACTGACATCATCATCATGATCACGATCATCATCATCATCATCATCATCATCTCTCTCTCTTTCACTCCTTGTGCTTGTGCTGTGGATTGTGGTGGTGGCATCATTTGGATCCTTGAATGGGGCGAGGAAAAGGTGATGAAAAGGGCCGGCTCAGGGGACCAACTCAAGCGCATGTTGTAGTGGCAACTCGCACTGCACGCAAACAGTCCCACAACTTTTTACAAATAAAAACAAGTCCACAAACCCTATCCAAATTCTGCGTTGTGCGAGGTGAAAAGGAAAAGACAGATAAGAGAGAAAGTGGGTTCTTAGAATTTAGAACAACTTGCAGTAGGGCCAAGTGGTCAGGGGATCAGACGATCCTCTCAGTACAGTGACAAAGGAAGGTGTAGGGGCAGCCGGGCAGGAGCAAAGGTAATTTGTATATAGATAGGCAAGATCACGATTTCTGAGACGGAGAGCATAATGCAAATGAAAAGAGATAGACGTTGCATATGTACCTTTTGATATTGTCTTTCAAGGCTTTGCATTCATGAGGTAAGTCTGAAAAAATTTCAACAAAAAGAGAGAGAGAGATGAGTTAGAAAAGCACTGATAAGTAAACTAATGTATTTCAGGTTACAGAATGCATCATGATCAAGCTGACAAAGTATGGGTTTGATCTATCAAGATTATTATGGGAACTCGTGTTGTCTCTATTTCGACAGCAAAGGATCAATTGTTGCAAAACTCTAAAACTGTTTTCTACTGCTTTACAAGCATGGTTACGATGATGGAGTAAACAAACTGTGCATGATGTATAATTGTACATGACACAGTATTATAACATATAAACAGGGATGCTAATATTATTTTTCGAAATAGTGTTTTATGTAATAACAAATATTTCACATGTACGTAATGCAGTAGACAGTGGTGCATTTTTTTTTTTAAAAAGAAAAACTAGACTATGGATTCGATGCAATCAGTGTCTATATTAGCAGTTATTTGATCGGTGTGAAAGAAATGAACAACGAAGGCCTATAACTATATCCAACCATCTTCAAACAAAGATCAAATGTTAAGTTCTCATGCATGCCTTATCATTTTCATTTGACTAGTTTTTGCCTTTAGATCTGCCTGACGTGAGTACTAAGATCAACAAAACCTGAAACTAGGCGTTGCTCCTATTTCGTGACAACCATGTCCTTTCCAATACATGAGATGAATTTCATTTGCCTTAGTGATAGTTCCATCTACTTGTTAGATATAATTAATCTATATAACAAAGCATTATAAATACTAGCTAGTAGCTAGCATAGATTACATGATATTAAATATTTCAGTAAACCTTCATTTATGATCTATGGGGTAATTTATGAGATCGAACACTTAGTGATCTATTTTCTGTTTGTCAAACCTTCATTTATGAAAGAGCATGTTTAATTTAATACAACTAGGGTTGAAGTAGTCGTTCCTTTTCATTTTGGTGTTGGCAAGAATTTACTTTCACACATTGATATCCTCTTGACTTTAATATACATACAGGTCATAGGTTTAATACGTTCGAATTAAGCTACAAATGCTAGTAAGGTTTGCATTTAAACTCATTGCATTAATATCTGAGATTCGTATTATTTTGTGTAGATATTGCTTTAATTTTTCACAATAATTAAAAAGTTTGAATTATTCAGTGCTATCTGTTGTGCTAAACCAAGATAATTAAATAAAGAAAAATTGGTTAGCCAATATATGCTACAGCAAGAATATTGCAGCATATATGATTAAAAAAAAGTAGGACACAAAACAAACAATAAAAGAACTAACATAATACAACTTAAAGCGACACAAAACACTAAAATACCAAATTGAAACATGTCATAACGCATCGTGTCTTGAAAGACCTTGGTGATTGCACCAACTCAAAGAGACACAAAACACTAAAATACCAAATGGAAACATCTCGTTGCATTGTGTCGTGAAGGATCATAGTGATATATTTACTTTGACACTAGTATCATTATTATGTGGTGGCTGATAGAATTATGCGTGTTGAGTGATTGATATATATTGCTGTGCGGATTGGCCCCGAGCAGGGTGTAACGTCATGGAAGTAGATCAACATGCATGAAGAAGTAATTAATGCCTAACGGACTATATATTTAATAATTGTTTAAATTAAGTTAAGACTACCCCAAAACAAAAGGCCTTCCAAGTGCTGGAAATTGAATTTTAAAACCTCCTCCTGTAAGTAACAAGAAAAAACCTTTATGTTTAATCGTGGATATCGATTTAATTAAAAGACTAGGAGGTTCCTAGAATCCTCTTGAAAACTGTTGGTATCATAAATTGGGAGATGGAATGCATTCCAAGACATAATGATTACATCGTTTCGAGGAGGCAGCAAGCTCCGGCGTGGAATAAGAAAGCAAAGGAGCAGAACGTGGGCCTTGACCGATGTGGGCCCTTCCCCGTTCTTTACTTCTTGCTTTCTCTCACCTTTTCCTCTCCTCTCCACTCTTTTCCATCTCTTCCTCTTTCTTTCTGCTCCAGCTTTCCCTTATCTCTCCCTCTCTCTCGTGATGGCAGCGCAATGATACGTCGCGCAGGGGGCGGAGCCGCTTAGAACATGGCAACAATCGCGTAAGAGCAAAGTAAAAATCCTTGCTTTCTCAACGACTAAAAGCCCAGAAGACAAAAAGCTATCATCCCTTCCAAATCCATCATTGTAGCATGCCACAATAGCTAATTATATATAGCGCAGTTCGCCGGCCCATCTAGGGAATCTATATCATTCCAACAAATGGACAACACCGGCCTCCATCACGCCCATGATCTCCCAATCTATCCACCGGAAGACCAAATTGGAGCAGTCATGACCATGGCAACTGATACTTGCGCAGCAAATTCCTCTGTCGCTTCTTCTTCCACAGCTAATCTCCCGTGGCCACCGCTTCTAAACGCCCCGGAGCCGCCCTTCCTGATTCGCGATCACGTCCAAGAACGCAGTTTCTTGTTTCCCAATTCGCTTCCGCCGCTCCCTCCCCCGCCGGAGTTCTACCACGACCTGTACATGGGACAGCCGGCGCAGCCGGACCCCCTGGTGGGGTTCATGACCGCGGGGGCGGGAATCAATTACACCGATGCCTTGGTTCGCGGGCGCGGGATGATGTTGAGCGCGTGCTCGCCTTCTTCGTCAACGTTCCCCTTCGGCAGCGGCCTCCATGCCGAGCTAGCTGCTGCCGGCGCGAGGATGACGCACCAGGAAATCATGGATGCCAAAGTGCTCGCCGCCTCCAAGAGCCACAGCGAGGCCGAGCGCCGCCGCCGCGAGCGCATCAACGCCCATCTCGCGCGCCTGCGAAGCTTGCTCCCCAGCACCACTAAAGTAAGGATCCAATCTACACCTAGCATATACTCCATTAACAAAATCAATTAATTAGCAACGGATACATATCGATGAAAACTCGCCGTGGCTTATCTTCTTCTTACCACGTCGACGGCAATGGTATTAATCAATTAATAATTCGATTCTGCTTCTTATTGCAAATTTTCCTATTGATTCTATATATCCTCATAATATTTTCCTATCATTATATGAATTAAGTAATCCCTATTAATCTTAATCAAAGATTTTTCCTCGGATTCTGGTACGATGAAATTGGGATCATTTTTGTGCTCGGGGAAACCTAGTAAATCGTACTCCATCAAAGAAGACAAGGACTGTGGGAGAAAAGAGTTATTGACATGATAAAGAGAAACTGGCAGTGAAGTTCAGAGTAGCAAAATGCTTTGGTGGATATTGCTACTGCCGGAAAACGGTGAAGCCTAGAGGAGACAAACATGCGCACTCATGTCAGATAAAACAACATATTGTTAAATAATTAATTATCCCCACCATCACCAACCCTAATTCAATTCTCACTTGCGGAAGCGTGCATTCAAGCACTCACCGTTCCCCAGTTCACCATTTTATTTTTATTTATTATCTGCTTTAATCTATTTCTAAACACTTGAACAAGAATTTAATTCCTGAGCTGTGGCGCAGACGGATAAAGCGTCGTTGCTGGCGGAGGTAGTACAGCACGTCAAAGAACTGAAGCGGCAGACGTCGGAAATCGCTGATGAGACAAACCCGCTCCCTACGGAGACCGATGAACTGACGGTGGACGAGGCCGACGACGCAGAGGGGCGGTTCGTGGTGCGGGCGTCCTTGTGCTGCGACGACCGCTCCGACCTCCTCCCAGACCTCATCAAGGCGCTCAAGGCGCTGCAGCTGCGGCCGCTCAAGGCGGAGATCACCACCCTCGGCGGCCGCATCAAGCACGTGCTCGTCGTCACCGGCGAGGACAGCGAGGACGATGCGGGCCAGCTGCCGCATTACTCCGTAGGTGCGATTCAAGAAGCATTGAAAGCTGTCATGGATCGTACGCCGGTCGACGAGCCCCCGTCAGCGGCTGCGGGCGGAACCAAACGGCAGCGTACGGCGCCTGCCAACATGTCCACCATACTCGAACACAGGTCGATTTAACTTGGTTGAGACTATTATAATAACATGAAATTGTATGCACAGCAACTAGAGTTCTATATATCTCGAGTCTGCTAGTTATATAATATCAATCAAATCAGACACAGATTTCATATGCAGTTTAATTTCCACGACGTGCGGATTGGACGATTATAAATCTCATGATTTGCAAGTAAGGTTCTTGATTTTGAGATTGTGTAGTCATAAACTGAGGAATAATGGCTATCATTTTTTTTATTTATCAAACTATGGTTGATTTTTTTTTTCCTTTGCTTTTTGTTCAACTTCAAATATATCTTGTGCCTGTAATGAAGAAAGCAAATTAACCCATGCAATTTCATTCGCTCGGTAATTAATTCTACGTGTGTCTTCAGTATTCTTTTTTGTGTGTGTTCTTTTTCTCATCATGGATATATCATATAAAATGAACAGAAATTATACATATTATATCAAATTTAGGGAGGAGACAAGGGGAGAGAAAGTGACAGAGTGGAAGTGGAGCTAGAGAAAGACAAACGCAGAAGCTGAAGGGAAGTTGGAAAGTACGAGCTACTAGAGCTCATTATTTTTTGGAATATAGAGAAAGATTTATATATACCTCAAAGTCTAGAAGATGTAAAATTAAGTGAAACTATAGTTTAGAAACTAGTTTGTAGGTCCTCAAAAATGTGGAACCGCTATATTAATGACCCCCTACCGCTGCCTAGTTTGTAGGTCCTCAAGATTCTTCATGGGTTAGGTCAATGACAATAATATAAAGCCAAGAGAAGGCCTTCTGACAATAATATATATGTGCATGTACTATTTTTTGTTCTGCATACTAACTGGACCATTGACCACTATCAGAGTTATCTAAATTTATATACTTCACCAAATACCTTTTCTTCTCCACGCATGGAGATGAATCTGTAAGCATCTGTTTTAATTCTCTTATGATTATGGCCTATATGCACATATATAATCTAAATTAATTTGTAGTTAAATTTTGACTGATAGATTTTGCACTCTAACATTTCTGTCATAGATAGATATGTTCATGGCCAAAAACTTTAATCAGTTTAATCCAACAAAATTGGCATTGCTTGAAGTGATTGTTTGGTAACAGCATCGGTTACCGAACCCTCAGCATAGACATCTTAGCTAACTTGCTTATGATTCTATTCTATATTCTCTCTTACAAAAATGTACAGTAAGTATCTCATGAAACTTATATATGATGAGTGAAGGAAGATAATTAACAACAACACAAATATGCCCTCATCAGCATACTTCAACTCTAGATTTATTTTTTATTTTATTTTTTGCACTAGTTAAGATTGATAGACCTCTATATATGTTCATATCTGTTTAATCAATCTATGAAGGACTCCAATTTTAGCCATAATCCCACAAACAATCATTTGCCACGGTTTGTAGATGCAATTTGATTTATTGCTAAGGTTTTTGACAATTTTCTAGTTAGTCAAAATAAACGATGGCTCTACATCTGCTATACATCTCTTTAACAACATCCTTGTAATTTGTAAATCAAACTGCACTAGAACTATCAAAAACCATATATGAATTCTTATCGAGAAGGGATAGATAAGATTTGAGTGATGGACAAATTAAACTGTATAGAAACACTTTGCTACTGGTTTGTCATTAAACCTAGCTAGGTCGCTTCACGCAGTTCGATCAACCTACAACAGAATAGCAAAGAGCAAAAACAGACAGAAAATAACGCTGTAAAAATGAAAAAAAAAAAAATGAAAATTCCAATATGAAGACAAAAACATAAGGAAGGAAGAAGATGAAGATCACTACTATGGAAGGATACATGATACAAGAGATCTCATGTAGCAATAGCAAAATTCTTTAGGCATTAATTAAATTGCACTAGAATCTCTCATCATAGTGATGTATCTCAATGTCGTCTCATTTGTTTACTTTTGCACATGAGAATTTTAAGCTCACATGATCTATTTTAATTAAAGTAGAAGCTTTCTTCATGTGGTTGGGATAGCTACATTATTCTACATCTGTTATCATGTGCATGTGTGTTACACCTTAGCGTTAAATAAGATTAAACTAAGTATAAAATTTAATGATTCAAAGCTTATATAAACCATGGTAATTTGGTCATTTCCAGTGCAATTTGTCTTCGAATAAGATCAGTTGACTGAATCAACTGGGTTCAGCTTGTTGTACCACTGAAGCCAACGCCAACTTTCTCCCTCGCAATCACCATCAGTGCGATCGAAAACACGCGTTGAGCTCGCTGATGGAGAACTACACCCATTTTGAAATCCTGTGAGAAAGTGTTAGTCCATTAGTTATGAAGTATCATAGAACATTTATGATGGAGAGATGATAGTTAAGTGTCTTCAATCCCTATCCCGAATTGGAGTTTATATGGCTTTAAAAATATAACAAGTGAGGGGTTCTGTTAATTCAGAAGTATTATGACAGTTCAGACCATCGACGACTAATTAGGGATAATATATCTTTGATATTCTGGGTGTGTGATTGTTAAGATCGTTGATATCTGATTGAGAATTAGACTTTGTGCTAGGAAAACTTGTAGATTTTATAGATTGTCTTCTTGAAGTAATGTGTAATAAAATTTACTTTCTAATGGAAAATCCTGACTTGTCCCAAAACCAGAAGAAAAAAAATATCAGAAAAATAACGAAAATATTTATATAAAAAAGGAGAAATATAAACAGAAAATAATCAACAATTTCGGCATGTATGATTTAGGAGGATGTGTGCTTAACTTTCATTATATATGATTGTGCTCGATCTTGTATGATTATTTTCATATAGTTGTCATGGTTTAATTATCTTAGGATGTTTTTTTTTTTAATTTCTATTCTTTTTTATTTATCTTACAAGTTTGACCCAAGAGCTAATGACATAGCAAAACAATGCTCAATTGCATGTCAGATCAAATAATTACAGTATTCTACCCAAAAAAAAAACAAAACAATAGTATTGAGAACGTGTAGCCAAGAACTTTTATCAGCTGACTTATTAATCTTTTGGACACATTAGCCATCTTTACGTGATCCTAAAGGATTGGTTGGCTAAGTCAAATTAAGATACTTATTGACATGCGATGGGTGAGGGATATCAGATATGATATATACCACTTCTTAGCACTACCATTCCGCCAACATGCGTGCAATAGCATCCAAAAGGCTGCCGTGGACGGTTGGGGCTTAAGCAATAGCATCCAAAGGGCAATCATAAACTTGTCGATGCTTCAAGCAATCAGGTACCAGAGTCTTGTCAAAAGTGCGGATCAAAACATACAAGCCTCGTTGCATCAATCCAGACAAGAGGAAGATACATTATGATGCATGTATATATAATCTTATAACACAAATAGCAAAAGAAGGTATATAAAGCACAAACAGTCAAACATATCGAACTACATGTTAAGGCC